>JARHUK010005288.1:16299-34403 GCA_031001725.1 Pseudopyricularia javanii | reverse complement strand
TCACGAATCTTTGGATCTCTGCGGCCGTTTTGGGGTCCAACACCTCGTCTTCGATCCCTTGGATCATCTTGTTCGCTGATCTATGTATCTGCCTCAAAATAACCGGCGTGTGAACTCCGTCAGACGAGCTTTGGCTGCCTAATAGCGGTGAAGGCGTCCGTTGGGGTTGTCGTTCTTATAGCTTTTGAAGTATCGGATGGGGGTAAAACGGATAAATGCCTGTTTTTTTAAATGCAGATAGTATTGTTGACGTTTTGAACGCTTGTTTGCGTATTTGTTCGATATATAAAAGGAACTCGACTTTAGTGATATTCACAAGCCCATCCCGTACCATAATATCCAAAGCTTTGGCATAGTAGTGCTTCAGGGGCTGGAATACAACTACGTCAAAGGGCTGAAGCAGATGCGTGAAATGCGGAGGAAGCCCAAAAGGGATAATACCGTGATTATCGCAGTATTGTATGAAGTTTGTTGTATGGTGAGATCCGTGGCCGTCAAGAATTAGGAGTCGTTTTGCCGCTGTAGATAATAATCGTAAATGTTAATCAAAGTGTTTGAGCTACGTAAAACTAATTTCGTCATTGGAATAGCCGGTAGGAGAGACGTGAATGGCGGTTTTTGGGTCTAATTCAGGTATATGATATCATGAAAATATATGCTTTTGCCCGGCTAGTATCAGGAACGTTGGGATTACGTTCCCTTCGGCTGAAATAGCTTTAATAGCCGTGGCGGACTCCCTATTCTCCGGCATACCGAAATATAGGGATCTCTTCCGCTTTGTAACAACAAATTGGTCTTTCCCAATACCGATACGGAATCCAGTTTCGTCCATGTTCCATATGCTGTTAGGGATAATCCCGTGATCCTGGATGATATTTTGGAGCCGATTGAAGTACTCTTGCACCCTCTGGAGGTTCTCTGAAGTTTGACGATCCGTATGAAGCTGTTTTTGGCGTTTTTTGGTGTATTTGTGCCGTTTGATGAAGCGTGTTACCCACATACGGCTAACCGTTGTTGTTGCCCCTAAACCGCCTTTCTCTTTCAAAATCGCATTTGCCGCATTTGCAATGAACTTTGGGCGTATAGCGAGGTTGACATTGTCAAGTCGATCAATATAGCGGCATATAGCGGCTTTTTCGGCATCAGATAAGCGGTAGTTCGTTGGGCGTCGGTTCTTTTTTGGCTGGATGCCTTTGATGCGTTTGCGGAGTTTATAACGGTCAACATCGAATAGGCGGGCAGCGGCTGCAATAGTGAGATTGAGGTTTTGAGCATGATACTCTACTGCCTCGATAACACGTAATTCAACGTCGTTTTGGGTATTCATGATGTTGGTTGGTAAATAAACGCGTGTATATTCAATAAAATCGCGAAAAAAAGTGCATTGCGGTGATAAGTGCATTACGGTGTTTAGCACCAACTAGGGCGGTTGGTGATCATTTGAAATGTGAACGGACCACCTAGTGGGGCGTGGCACGAGTATGGCTTGTGCGTGTATTGTGATACAGTGGAAAAAGGTTGGTATCGAGCTTCCAAAAATAACCCATAAATCATGATCATCAAATAATTAAATACACAAAAAAAAAACTTATCCGATGCCTACTCAAACAAAAACCAAGAAAAAAAGCCCTTCATCGCCTCCTCGTCCGCCTGCCGGCTGCGCTCGCGCCGTACTGCTGCTGCTGCGGCGGCTGCAGGTCCTTGAGCGTGAGCTTCTCCGTGCCTGCCGCGTCCTTGGGCGGCCCGCCCTTGCTGTCGTCTGCCACGCCGGCCCGTAGTTGCCTCATGTAGTAGTCCGCGTGCGGGGCGTCGTAGCCCAGCTGCGTCGCCTGCGGGGGTGCATTCTCCTCGGCCCCGGCGACGGGAGCGACGGCGCCAACGATGGCGGTTGTCGTGGACGTCTTCTCCCCGGCCCCGCCGGCGGCAGCGGCCTCGGCGCTGCCGACGCTGCCGTTGGAGGCCACCGAGACGTTGGAGACGGCGCGGCCCATGATCTTGCGTTTGCGGCGGGTGGGCAGTGGTGGTGTTGGTGCGACCGACGCCGCTCCCGCCGGCCAGACGGCTGCGGCGGCGGGGACGTCCTGCTCGTCCGCCGACCCGGGCGCGCTCGCGGCCCCGCCGCCAATCAGGGTTGTCAGCTTGGAGCACAGCTCGATACGCCGGGCCTCCTCTGCGGCCTTCTTGTCGCGGAGCCGTCGTGCCTGTGCCTCCCTGGTGGCCACGGCCAGGACGTCCTCCTCCGAGTCGTCAGCGTCCGAGTCTGCCACCTCACTGGCTACCCTGTCCAGTTTTCTCTGCTGCTGCTGCTGCGCGGGCTTCCCCGCCAGCTGCTGTATTGTCGTCTGTTGTTGTTCTTTGGGGGCGGTGGCGACGGCCGTGCCCCCATCGTGGCTTTTCGGTTGCTCCGGGGGCGTCTTGTTGAGCGCGCTGACGGATTTGGTAGATAGTGGTTCTGGCGGTGGGTCTTGGCGCCCGTCGCGTGTTGCGGCGTCACCGACTTGGGGGTCTATTGGGTCGTTTTGCTGTTCTGCAGATGCCGTATCGTCATCGGTGGCGCTCTTTGCTGAATCAACCGCCTTTGCCTGGCTAGGCACAGTTTCGTTCCGCTCCCGCTCTACACTGTCGGTATCGGGGGTTTCTACAGCCGCCGGCGGCGGGAGGACCTGTGCTGGTGCATCTGCCGTAGAGTTGTCATGAGATGCCGAGCTCGATCTCGCCCTGTGCAAGCCCTCCTTATCCTTGTCGATCCCCGCAGACTGCGGCCTATTCGAGTCCTCATTTGCCAACAACGTCCTCGGCGGCGCGGCGCTCTGCTTCAGTTCCTCAAACATGAAGTCTCGGAAGGGGACCTTGAAGCCTGTAGATATGCAGGTCCACAGCCAATCGGCCCGGACGACGGGTACCCTCCACGCCAGCGCGAGGTCCAGCTTCTGTTTGCGGACGGCATCCAGCGAGGTGCAGAGCAGCAGGGACGAGCTCGCGGTGAAGCGCTCGTGGTAGGCCGCGCCCAGCTGGCGGATTGTCTTGTCGATCTGGTTCAGGTCCAAACCCGTAAAGCCCGAGGTCGCTATCCCGAGGCTGTCGAACCCCTGGATTGGAAAGCGCGGGAACGGGCGGCCGAGTACATGGCCGTCCGGCTCGAAAAGCTGCTTCTTATGCAGGCACTTCTCGATGAAGAACTCGGTGATTATCGAGACGCCCTCGGGAAGCTTCGGGTGGCTCTCGGGCTGCGACTCTTGCGGGACGATGAGTATGCGGTGCGCAAAGTCTAGTTGCCGCGCGAGCGCAAGCTCCTCCAAGCTGGACAAGACCTGGCCACCGAGAGAGGTTACCGTGTTCACCAGTATGTCGTTTTGCCGCCGTGGAAAGCCGTGGATGTAGCAGCAGAACGAGTCGAACACCGGCCGCGGTTGAGGCAGCTCGTACGGTGCTGGGATTGAACCTGCCTTTTCGTTCACCGTAGGATCAGGTGGTTGGCGAAAGCTGTTTGCTCTGCTGAAGGACCCAGCGGCCCCTGTGACATTTTCCTCCGTAGGTGCAGCCTCTGTAGGTGCCTGTGACGGCTCCGCATGCGCCGGCCTCCCCAGAATGTGCCCCCACAGCCCATCCCGCTGATTGCTTAGCTTCAAACTTGTCGTCCTCCGCAGCTTGGTCTTGCGCTCGTCTGCAGCGCCGCCGCCCTCCTTTGCCGTGAAAGACGAGTCCCGTGTCCGCTTGCCCCCGGCGGGGCGCCTGGTGGCCGGTGCTTTCCTGTTCCAGGCGTTGATCCCACGCTCGTGCGGTGGCAGCAGCGGGTCGTACAGGGACTCATCCAAGATCATGCCTCGCTCGACGCTGTCCCGCACCCACTCGATCGAGACGGTGCGAATCCTCCAATCCTTGGCCGCAGTATACTTTCGGCCCCGGGGCTGGTGGACGACCAGGTGCGTGACCTGCTTGGTCAGGTCGCCTGTGTATCTGCCACCGTTTGAGGTGATCGTTTCGGTTATCGCTTGTCGTTCGGCGGCTGTGTGACGACGGAAAATGGGTTCGTCAGCATGAATCTCGTCCGGTGTTTTCCAACTGGGGTTTGGAGTAAAAGAGATCATGCCCTACCGTCCTCGAAGCCAGTCAGGCAGATGAGCAGTTTCCCTCTCTCGTGACCGGTGCCGCCGTCTGTCTCAAAGGTCTTGAGGCGCCATCTCCGCTCGAGCTTCTTGAACTGTATGGTCTCGGCCATGGTGAAGAGGTGGCAGACTGCGTCGATCCAGCCGGCCGCCATGGGCTTGATGTCGGGTCGCTCCTTGGCGACATGTCGGTACTTTGGTGTGTCGTATTCGCCGACTATGAGGTGCGTAACGTCCGGGGTGAGGTCGTACTTGTGGATGCCACCTAGCTCTGCAGCCCTGGTGGATATTTCGGCCTAGCGTGGGCACGTTTCGCCCAGATGTTAGCTAGCTCGTCGGATACAGTGAGGGAGGGACCTGTGCTGTGTTGAAAGTGCCGTGGCTCGTACCCTCTGTTCCACGGGGATGCTAGTGCAGCAAACGACGACTCCACGGAAGGGAGCCGCAGAGTCGAAGTCGGGATCGTCCGAGTCCGGGGTGGTAGAGGGCCGGGATGAAGACCGTTCTGAGTCGCCATACTCTGATGCTATCGTTGGCGCCATGCGTTCAGAGGGAAGATGTGCAAAGGTTTTTTTTTTGAAAGAAGCGACACAAAGCACGGTTATGGGTAGTTATTCTGCCAGCACCACCTCCGCGGGGTTGGTCGGGGGTGTGATAAAAAAAAAAAAAAGGTGGTTGCTGGGACCGGAATGAGCAAACAATCACCACAGAATCAACATTTCCAAATCGCGTCGGACGCGTGCCAAAAACAAAGATTCAGTGGGGGCCACGGTCCATCCCGGCGCGTCCGTTTTTAATTAGTGGGGTTAGAACGCCCTGAGATTTGTCCCTGCCCACTGACGTCACGCCTGTCACGCTTGTCACGGTACCAACAATGCATTCATTACCCAGCTGCTATGGGTAGGTACACATACTGTACATATATTATTGTTTAGTGTGCAGATAGCAATCTGTCGTATGTCTGTTACAACCATGCCCTTATTCCCTCCTGAAGTTCAGTATTACGCATTAACAATTTTCGGATCCTCGGCGCTTAGACTTCAGACTCTGCATCAGTTGCATTGCGCTGACTCTCCTCTTGGGCGGAGGGACAGGTGTTGAAGATGCCTTGTCAAGCTCTTCTGGCAGCTCCCTCTTCTTGGACGCTGGCGGATCTGCGTCCCCGGATTGCCCTATATGTTCTGGGAAAGACGAGGAGGCTTTCTCGGCTTCCTGCTGGGTGGTGTTGGCACTGGGGGCTTGGATAACCGTCTGACGTGTGCTCGTCTTTGTCGCAGGTGCAGATTCTGCAGCAGGACCTAAGCTGGAAAGCCGCTTCTCCTGCACTGCGATAGCTTCTTGCAGTAGCTCGGTTGGGACGTTCTGCGGGGTGCAGCTGCCGTTGATCTCAGATTCTGGAACCACTTCAGGCACAGAGAAAGATGTCTTCCGCGTTGCCTTGCCTTGTTCTTGGTGCTGGCCTGCCATGCTAGGCTGGTTCTTGAGTTGCGCGCCGGTGTTGACCGGGCTTTTGGGGATCGGTTTCGCTATTTCGACCGTCGTTTTTGCGCTACCGTTCGGCTTCTGTTGATCGCCGAGATCGAAAGACACTCTTTTGGCCGGTACACTTGCTGTTGTACTCGAAGTCGAAGTCTTCACTTGTGACGGCAAGGTCCCCGTCGACTCTACTGTGCTACCAATAGATGAATGCTCCACTGTCTTTGGACTTATGGTCCCTTGAGCAATCAAAGCCTTCCGCTGGGTGTGTGGCTCATGCTCATGTGCCAATTTGGCGGGACCATCTTGCCTGGCGCCCGAGGGTTTGACAGGCTCATTTTTCATGTGGCCATGGTCGGATTTTACGGAACTGGAGGGATGACCTCTCCCGCTCACATCTTCCTGTAAATTCGTCTTCAGCTTCTCGTCCAGCTCGAAATTTGCCGCCGTTTTCATCCCGCGGTGTCCATGCGGGCGAGGACCTCGGTCGGCATTCGAGACATTGCCAGGTTCACTAGCTCGACGCTCGTTGTGCGATGGCTTGTAGCTGTCGTAGCCAACGAATCCTCTGGGATGGGTCGGAGATGGCAGAGCCGGAGGAGGCTGGCCGTGTTGCGGGCGGGTAATACGTTCGTCGAGACCGCGGGGCCCCTCTTCGTACCCAACATCCCGGCTTCTTGGTTGATCCGGCGTAAAGCTCGCTGGTGTTTGGCTGTGTTGGGACCGGGAAATGCCGCGGATCTTCAAGTCCTCGGGCGCCCGGGTTTTGGGCCCGTCTGGTGCAGAGCCGGTCGATTGCTTTGGCCAGTCGGCAGCAATACACTGAACCCAGTCCAAGGTGACGTTTGGATCTGTTTCCATGGCCTCCTTGGCCTTGTCCATCCATCCTCGGTGCTCCTCGGCATCCTTGATGCCCATTATAAACAAGGTGATGTAGTGCTTTTCGTTGAAGCTGCAGTTCAGTTCTGCCAGTTTTCGACGTAGGTTGTAGAATTCAACCGAGTAGGCCGGGAGGCCGTCAAAGTCGGCCAGTGCTACGGTCGTAATCCTTTGGAGTAGGGAGCCGATCTTGTCGTATAGGAGGACCCGGGGCTCGGATAGAGACATAGGGCGGGACTCTGTCCTGGGCTCAGGTCGGGGCTCCAGCTTGGGCTTCAGCATGGGCTCGGAGCGCCTGCGGGAATCCAACGGCGCGTGCCCATCATCGGCGACACCATGACCGGTCTCCTCCTTGACCCAGGAGAGCAGACTTCCCCAAACATCCGAAGGCTTCTCAACACGCGAGTTGTTTTTCAGGACCTTGTTTCTGATCCTGGCCCGAACGCTCCACTTGATCATGGCGGTCGTCCTCTGCAGGTCTGACAGCGAGGCGAGCTTCTGGCCGGGCCTCCGTGGCGCCGGCCACACGAGCTGGACGTGAGAGAGACCCCGCTCCCGCATCCGCTCAAACAGGAGCTTCTTCCAAGATTCGAACTTGTGCGGGTCGCCCAGGCGTTGGTGCTCGGGGAGCGAATCGTAGAGATCCTCAGCATGGCCGGAGCCGGAGCCGGAGCTGCTGTTGGCCGACGGGCTCGCCATGGCATGTCCCTCGCCCTCGCCGGGCCGTCCTGGGGGGTGAGTAGGGGTTCGCAGTGGCAAGAGGAGGGACGGCACATGCGCATGCTGTAGACGCGGGCGCGGCTGCGGCCGGGGGCGGCTCCCAGGTTGGTAGCGCGAGGCAGTCAAACCGTGGAGCGGTGTGGCGATTGATGTGGTGGATCAAGGCTGAACGTAGTGGGTTTTTCTTTTATAGGGGTAGGTATGTATTGTAGCTAGTTTGATTGATTCCCTTTCGCGTCTGTTTTTTTTTCTTGTTTCTTTTCTTCACAGTGGGGATTCCTGTTTGTTCAAAGATTGGAGGATAATGATGGTGACAGGGCTTGATAATAGCAGCACGGAACAACCCATTCAATTGGATTCAATTGGATCCAGTTCGACCTCCAAAGAGCTCCGAGGCCGAGGACCCTTGAAGAAGACCCTTGAAGCTTCCTTCAGCACGGATGTGGATTCCAATTAAGAACAGAAATGCTTATGCAACGCAATCTTAAATCGTATCTACCTTGTCTGAGAAAACATTGTATGTACATCACAAGGTTGACCTTGACAGTTTCTCCCATCCATCTCCTGTCGCCGACTCAGGTCCACTGCCACAAAGACTGCTTTGCTACAAGCACCAAGGGAAAGAATGGCGATGTTATGTCGTGTTGTAGAAGTAGACCTCGCTTGGTCCCCATGCCCCCGGGGCAAATCTCACTGCATTAGTCCGGCCAAGACGGGAGTCGGCCAGTCATTGCATGGTCCCCTACCATCCAATGTCTTTGGTCTTGCGCTTTTGGATCTACAGTACATGTATGTACTATGTACCACTTACATAGTCCCTCGGACGAAAGTTGGACAATCAAAGTCTAGAAGTATATCTCTGCTAGTACAAGTACATCAGTAGAAAGATGAGACCAATTGATTTCGTCGTCGCATCTGGGAGAACGAGCTATATATCACCAATAAATAGGTGCCCTTGCCACCGGGGGACTTTGGACTGACTCAACAAACACAGCGCAACCTCCTTATCAAACACGGGGTTCATGACAACACCGGTAAAGACAGCTGCCCAATATCAACATCTCCCTCTCATACCAAATATACCCCACGACACACTCATCCTTCAGCGCACACATTCCTTCATGAGTCGATGGATCCGATGGGTCCCGGAGAAGCCGACCACTCTTGGCCTTTGACCCAAATGCCGAGAATGTTGCAGTCTGCAACCGACCTAATATTTTCCATCAATGCGTCCACGGCTTAAGCCCCCTGCGGCTGCAACCCTACCGACATGAGGGTGGTATGCAAACAGGAGCTTCCAATCCAATATTGACACCATTCTTTAATAGTCCACTAGGCTAGAATGGACACGACCAAAGGGGCGGGTGAAATAGCACCCGCCCCTTTGGTGCGTGCCATCGTACTATACCTATCAACATATAAGTATCGACCCGATCTCCTCGTGTCGGAGTGTCTTGGCGAGAGACATGGAGCTTTCCACCCCAGCTTTGTCGGCCCTGACTTGTCACTCTTTCAACAGTCACCCCTTTGTTTTTCTCTGTCTCTTTTTTTAGGAACTTTACAGTCTTTCCAGTCATTCCTTTAAAAATCGTCAGTCAGGCACCTCGGCAAATCATGCGGTTCACGTCCCTCCTCCTCAGCCTGGTGGCCATCAACACCGCCGTGGCCACCCTGCCCCTGCGCGTCGTGTCCTGGAACATCCGCTACGCCGCCTCGAGCCTCGAGTCCGGCGAGAAGCCGTGGTTCGACATATTCTGCTTCATCACCAAGTCGCGCTGCCGCCAGTACTACTTCTACGACAGGATAAAGCAGATCGTGAGCGGCAGCCCCAACGGCGCCCCGCTCGTCCTCGGCCTGCAGGAGGTCCTCGACAACCAGCTCTCCGACATCAAGGGCGCCCTGGGCAGCGACTGGGACCACGTCGGCGTCGCCCGCGACGACGGCAAGAAGAGCGGCGAGTACTCGCCCATCCTGTACCAAAAGAGCCAGCTGCGCGTCGTGGCCTGGGAGACAAAGTGGCTCTCGCCCACCCCCGACGTCGTCTCCTACGGCTGGGGCGCCGGCAGCAGGCGCATCGTGACCACGGCCGTGTTCGAGCACATCGCCACGGGCCAAAAGTTCATCCACGCCAACACCCACCTCGACAACGTCAGCGCCCAGGCCCGCAGCGAGGGCATCAAGGTCGTCGTCCAGCGCCTCGACCAGGCCCGCGCCGCCTACGGACCCCTCGGCGTCAGCCTCACCGGCGACTTCAACTCGAGCCCCTACACCGACGCCTTCAAGACCCTGGCCGACACGGGGTACCTCAAGGGCGAGATGAACGACCTCGCCACGTCGCAGCAGCACGCCGGCACCTTCACCACCACCTACACCACCTTCAAGGAGGGCTCTGCCGAGAGCAGGATCGACTTCATCTGGCTCGGCGCCGGGGACAACTACCCCTGGTCCATCCAGAAGTACGAGATCCAGGACCACGTCGTGAACGGCATGCGCGTCAGCGACCACCGCCCCGTTGTTGGTGACGTTACGCTGCTGGTTTAGTTTAATAATTTTACTCTGGATGAATGGAGTTAATACCTCGAAATAAAGACTATCGCGTCTGTGTACTCTCTTGATCAATGTGTGTTTGTCTGTTTCGTATTGCAGCCCACAGCTGCCGGTTGGCGTTCTCAGCTGGGGAAAGGACTTATTCTCAACCTTTCGGTCATCATATTGAATGACTAAAAGAAGATATTGAGAGACAGCACCAGAAGAAGTGCATACACTAAACACGTCAAGAAATGGAACATTACAAAAAAAACCAGTAGATAATAAATAAGGAATTGGCAAAATGGAATTCAACGGTTTTGAAAGGGAAAAATGCAAAAGATCTCTCCGGCCGGGAATTGAACCCGGGTCCCGAGCGGAGTCACATGCTGCAGCACTGTTTGACAAGCTCATATACTAACCACTATACTACCAGAGATGATAATTGGTTGACGTCGACATTAAAGAGTAGGCAATATGTAGACACTATCTGTGAGTAAATACGACCGATCCCTTTTGTCCACCCGCAATCCCACCTCCTTTCACCCTTCCCGTACATATCACCTAGAGTACCTATCTAAGAAGATCAAAGGTCGACATGCTTTGTTTTCACTTTTCCAATGACCGCGAAGCACCAGAAACATCCTACATTTATACCAAGAAACACCATCAGAAGGCCAGATATAAGGACGCGGCGGCGTAGCAACTGTAAGGCCTGCATCGCGCACGCCCCCCAATCATCTCGAAAGACGAAAAAGGGCAGCCGCATAGGGGGCGTGTTTACGACGTAGAGTGCGTACGTCGTACATGACATCCATTGGACATTATAGCGATGGTCCATTGGTCCCGAAGCTCGTCCCCGCATTGCAAGCCCTGCTTTAGCCACGAGGTGTGGTCTAAAAGGGGCATGATACGCTCTACAACAAAGCAAAAGACAGCCACATTCTGGCTGCATGCATGCTGCATGCGGCCCAATACCCTGGCCTTCGATGCCTTAACCAGCAGCATCTGGCATTATTCATGGCTGGGCTTTTTCTTTTCGGAGAGGTCGCAAGGGTAAGCCGACTGGACTTATGCTGAATGTATGGCAATATGTTGCAGCAAAGGTATGCAACCGGACGGGACCCTCGCGGCCCAATCAGTTGGTGTTCGCCTCGATGATTCTCCCACCATCAGGTTGAAATCGAGATATCTGTGGAGGAATCCCACGTCTACTTCATCCCGTCGTCGCTCGACCACCCCACTTTGTCGAGAAAAAAAAAGATATCAGTTTCTGATGCATGAGGACAACCGCGTATGCCGTGTGATATGACATATGCGCCCCGTCTCGGGACTGGCCAGCTGTCTTTTCCTGCTCTCCCGTCGACCGAGTCGTGAAGCTGACGTCTGTATGT
Source organism: Pseudopyricularia javanii (assembly GCA_031001725.1). Taxonomy (NCBI): domain Eukaryota; kingdom Fungi; phylum Ascomycota; class Sordariomycetes; order Magnaporthales; family Pyriculariaceae; genus Pseudopyricularia; species Pseudopyricularia javanii. Next base: position 23,302 of record JARHUK010005288.1, on the reverse strand, counting down.
GTACCTCCTCGTGTCGCGGTTGTCGGGCGTCGGGCGATGGATCAATACAACGGAGGCTTCCCAGAATCGGGGTCGTGATACCCCCCTAGATGTTTTCGGATGATATCTAGACGCGACTGTTCCCTCCCTCCAGAGACCATAATCCCACTCAAATGTTCTCCAGGCGCTGTAGCTATAATCACCAGCTTTGCTGCGGCAAACCGAGCAGTCCCTTGAACCGGGGAAGCATCGTTGTCTTAGCCAGGTCAGCAAACAACAAACGGGACAGGAAAAGAAAAATGACGAACTCTTCGCACTAAAGGTCCCCCCTTGACCTCTCCCAGCCACCGAGGAACGACAACAAAGAAAAGCCCGGGGAATCTTTTGTACCCCATCGAAACCAACGCAATTATAAGTGCAGCCAATTGAGAAAAAGTCGCCGTCTTCAATTGGACCCGTGGCGGCGCGCGCCCTTGATGTATCTACCAAGCCAAAACGACCTCTCCTCTGCCACCGTCAAAAGGGGAGGGGGGCCACCGCTATTCCGCCGCGACGGACAGCCGCCGCTGTCCCCCAATCCAAACCTGCTGGTCGGCATCATCGCAGGCGTCCTCACCTTCTGCTTCATAGTCGTGGCCGCGTGGTTCCTCTGGACGTACCGCGTGTCGTTGAGGTTCGGACCCCAGCGGCGCCGCCGTCCCGTTCGGCGCGGCAGGGTCCACAGCTCCAAGAGCTCAAAAAGCTCCAAGAGTTCAAAGAGCTCCAAGAGTTTAAAGAGCTCCAAGAGTTCAAAGAGTTCAAAGAGCTCCAAGTCATCTCATAGGAGCGGCAGGGAGGCTCCGCAGCCCGCAGCAGCCGATCCCGCACCGGCACCTTCTCCAGAGCCGGAACCTTCTCGGGCACCTTCTCCGGAACCTGAACCGGAACCTGAACCGAAACCAGAACCGGAACCTGAACCGAAACCAGAACCGAAACCAGAACCGAAACCAGAACCGAAACCAGAACCGAAACCAGAACCGAAACCTGAGCCGGAACCTGAGCCGGAACCTGCACCGGAGCCGGCGCCCGATGCCCCTGATCCGCCTCCGGCTACTGATGCGGCTCCCGAGCCTGCCAAGGGCGATGGGCCTGCTGAACCTGCGGCTTAAAGGAAGGAGATGCTATGGCTAGGATGGATGAATTGGGTATGTGTGGTCTGAGACTGGTCCACCGGGTACGTTGTTGGAGGACTTCCAAGACTGGAACATGCATAGGGACATATGAGGCGGGGGTTGGATCTGCTTTGCTTTGCCTTGTGGCATTATTGTTTTTTCTGTGTTTGACCATGTACAATATGTATGCACAAGTTCGGTTAAATCATGGGGGACTTTTGGATACAGTTACATACTGTACCTAACTCAGGTAACAACCCGGGAATATTTTTTTCAACTGTTCCATAAGACGTTAGTCGATCTGTCAGGTGCTCGTTTCAGCGACTTGTGGAACTCGCCTCATGCCATGGGTAACCCTTTGGTTTTCAGATGAGGGGGGTCTGATATGCCAAGTTCGTACGCTGTAAGCCACAAACCTTTGGCCTTTAGGCGGTCATACGCAAGCACATGCAAGATGGCAGCCCGCGTCGTCAATCCAAACCCCTCAATCTTGGCGTCCGTGAGACATGAGCTTGGAGATGGGGCTTTCTGAATGGGTGTATAAGCTTGAACAATGGTTGTGTGATGAGATGTACTAGTATTGATGAATTACTGTCCAGTACTACCACAAGAAGAGGGTGTCACAAGGCACACCAATTCGGCGAGGCGCGCGACGTCGTAAATACGACTGGGTTGCATCCTTCAAAGGAGGTCGCTTCCAGGTCGTCCTCGGTTAGCCAACAGCCAGATCTAGAGTTGTTGTAGGGCGCCGTTTGATTGGTGATGTTGGTGTTCTTTTTTTTCTCCCCTTTACTCCCTTGCCTGGTGGCGAATTGACTTCCTGTTTGGTGTAATGGGGTTAGCTTGGCTGAGCATGCGTACCATTTTCGAGCAGCTACCAGCGAGGTTTTCTCCCGTAAAGGAGTCCTTTTGAATCAATGGCGAAAAGGGAGAAATGAAAGTACTGTAGCTATAGTAGCTGCTCGAGCTGTATGTAGTTGAATGGTTAATTAAGTGAGTGAGTGAATTGAGTGGCCTCCACTACATCGACTGGATCCAGTGGTTTTAGTGAGTGGGTGCGGGCGTTTTCCAACGGCCCGCTAGCGCCGGCCTGTGCTTTTGCGGGTTGCTCGGCGGGGGCTAGACCTAAACTAGTGGGGTGCATCCGACTGCTCTGGGCGATGTATCCACTAAACACCGCCCAAAGGCCTGCCACAAAAGCACGTCGCCATCAACATCGAGTCTCCCCCCACGGGTTTGTGGAATCGGCCGAGAGGGCATTCATTGTTCGTTCGTTGATGTACATGTACTCTAAACTAACTCAATCTCAGTCAGTCCCCTACGAACAAAGTTAACAAACAATCCCTGGCAATAATAACCCATTAACCCTCCATTTTGGACCTAAACACGCTTGGCAACCTTCTGTGGTCAGATTAAAACAGTTGCCGTTTCCACTGCCCCCCCATTGTTTTTTCTGGACCCGCGTGCAACATTGATTCCCATAGACGATAGCCCCCTAGGTCCCAGGTCCCAGGCCCGGCCCCAACACCAAATCACAGACCTCCAGCTTTCCCATCGTCAGCCCGCTCCATCCAAGACAACCCGATCCGATCGACATACGATCAAGCTGCCTCTTATCCGCCCTGTCGCCAATTGCACAGAGTAGGCCCGAGGATCAAAAACGAGTCTCCACCTGTGCCTGGTTTCCTTTTAAAAATATCAAACCACCACTCTACAACGCATCCCGTCTCGTCTCGCCCATCATGGGTCGTGCGCCAACCAGTGGCAACTGCCACACCTGTCGCATGCGTCGCGTCAAGTGCGATCGCGCACGTCCGGCCTGCGAGCGCTGCATCAAGGCCGGCTTTGAGTGCAAGGGCTACGAGACCGTCCTGCGCATGCAGAGCCACTCCTTCATTGAAGACGCACAGACCGGCGCCGTAACCTTCAGCACAATCCAGACCGTCTCGTCCTTCCCCGAGGCCAAGCCCGGTGAGGCTCCCTTGGTCGGCGTCAAGGGAAAGCGGCAGCAGCAGCAGCAGCAACAACTCGTACGCTCCACCAAAACCCCTGCCGCCCGGCCGTCGCCAAAGGCACCCTCGCCCAAAAAACCGGTCGTCACCTCTCGGTCCGGTAGCCGTAGCGATGAGACCACCTCTTCCGGTCGGAGCTCCAGTTCGGACATGTACATGTCCAGCCCACCGCCACGTGACCTCTCACTAGAGGGCTTCGTCGACGACATCACCTTTTCCTACTTCTTCCATGCCTACGGATGGATCAACATGCACAGCATCATGTTGCAGGACTCGAGGATGCGAGACTCTCTAATCGAGGGCATGGGCCGCGACAGCCTACGCGCCCTCGCTTACGGCGTCATGGGCAAGGACCAGCGCATCCGCAGCCTCCAGTCAAAAGGTGCTCAGCTGTACGGAAGCGCTCTCGGCAAACTACGCAAAAAGATGTCATCCCAAAGCAAAGACGAGCTCGCAGCATTGATCAAACCCATCGCCATCATGGGTTCTTATCTGGTGCGTACTGCTGCATGAGTAGCGCCATGTTGGCAGCCCGTAACGGACTGTGCTCCGTTCGAGCAAGGGCTAGATCAACTGACAATTTCTTTGACCTTTTAGATTACTGTAGAAAACGATCTTCGGTTTACGCATCACCGTGGACTCTCGCGCATCTTGGAGTATTGTGGTCCTGAGTATTTCCAATCACCCAGCTTGTTGCCCGTCTTTGACTCTGTTCGCTTGACAATGGTAAGATGACAGCCTCGAGGCCAATCCCGCGGCAGGACCCCTCGCGAAGCTGACATTGCCACCCGTAGATCTCCAATTCCATGGTTCGGCGGACGCCAACCTTCCTATCTCAAGACAAGTGGAAAACCATCCCATGGGCAACGGCCCCGCACCTGAAGAGCTGGACGAGTAGGCTACTTGACTTGATGGCCGACATCCCCGAGCTCATCGCCTCCGTCCTGGGTGTTATGGGGGCTCGGATCGCCTGGCACAACAGCAACTTCGCCTCAACGCACGCCGAGGACCCCAACGAAGTCCCGCGGTTGCAGGAAAAAGTCAGCAACCTCAAGCAGAACCTGGCCCACTGGCTCGAGGAATGGACGTCCACCTACCCTCTGGCTGGCAAGGTCATGGACTGGGCTTTCAATAGGGCCTTTCATGACGAATATCGTCCTGGATTCGAAGGACGTGTGGGCCCCGATGTATACGACTTTAATTTTCTGCTTCCAACATCGCCTCCTCCCTTCCTGGAACCCAGCGAGGCGACATTTACGCTGATGCAGGAACTGTCCATGTACACGACGGTGCTAATATGGACCGGCCGGTTGACCAAATACCTCGCTGGAGCCAGCATCGGCCACGAAAACATAAACTTCTACAACACGCCCTTCGGCACCACCTGCAAATGCTGCACGTCTCGACTCAAGCACCTGTGCGATACCGTCCCCGACTCGCACGCCGACGTCCTACAGGTGACGATTGCACCCGATCCCGAGATGCAATGGAACTTCAACGCCGCCAGGATCGCCATAGCACCCGTCAAGGTGTCCAACGACTATGAGAAGCCGCAGCTGGTCCCGGACTTTTGCTGGCTTGCGCACAAGTACCCACCGGACTCTCCGGAGATGATGATGCTCAAGCAGCAGAAGGAACGAGAGCTGGAACTGGAGAGGGCTCGGAAAGCCGCCGCGAGCGCCACCCAGATCAAGTCCTTTAACCGTCCCCTGCCTGTGCTGTCGCCACCGAACTCTCAGCCCAAGACGCCGCCGCTCTCGAGCCCGGCCGAGTTCAAGTTCGGCACCAAGACCGGCAGCCCTGGATTCAACACCCTTCCCACGCCACCGCAGTCCGCCATCTTCGAGTCCGAATCCGAATTCTCGACGCCCCAGTCGGCCAAGCCGCCCATGCTGCTGCCGGGCGACGTTCGCTTCTCGAGCCAGCTGCGCATCCTTACCTGGCTAACGCACCAGCTGCCGGCCAGTCGGCCGCAGGTCCTGACGACGCTGGCGGCCATCGGCCTTGGGCACTGCGGTCACGATGTGCGGCCCATCGACGGCATGCCCGAGGTTGGCGAGGTTGTCAAGAGGGCCTTGCACTCGACGCAGTTTGAGGGCTCCGAGAACGTCCTACTCAAGAGGTATCGTTAGGTCTTGTATCACAATGATCTTGTGGCTTTTCTTTTATGGCTACCATGTTTGTTTGGACACAGTTTTGCTTCTTGCCTGTCACTTTCTTGTTCATCTTTCACTTTTCATCTTGGATATCATAGGCCGGTTCTGTGTTATTTTTGGTTTTGGTGTTTTTCTTTTCTGGAATTGCGTTCAGGAATGGCATGGAGGCGTTGTTTTGGGACTATGTATTGTTTTTGAGGGCTTGCCATTTACCAGTGTCTTTGGGAACATTGCAGCAAAAAAAGGAGTACAGCAACGGCGCAGGAAGTGATTATGTACAGCTTGAAGGACCTTTGGAGGAGGATTCTCTAGGTATCCTAGTGGCCGACACTGCCTCGCAATCTTTTCTTTCATTTTTGAGACACCTTCTGCTTGTGCAGTATCGTTTTGCAGTTTGTTTTATCGATTTTATGACCATATTGTTTAGCCAGTCAGCCTTCATATGCACAGTTTCATGTTTGTCGAATATGAACTCTTGAGTGGGTTTGATAGTCTTTATCCTGTAGATGCAAATGTCTATGCGCTATAGCCTGCTAAATCCCTGGAAACTATGCTATGCCGACCACAGGTACCGAGCCACGTATCGAATGAGGTAGTACCTCTATACTAATAGCCCATCCGCCCATCGCCATCTATCCTGCAATGCGTCTATCCATCATTTATGTTAAACCAAAATACATCGTCAGAATGGGCTTCTGTGTTCGCCCGCGGTGCTCTCCGTTTTCATCGGCCGGGTTCCGGTATTCACTAGCTGAGCAGCTCCTTGATGTCCTCAATGCGGGCCAGCCTCTTTTCGTCGTCCGACATCATACCCAGCGATGTAGCACTACAAAATGGCACGAAGAACGGGTTGTTAGCAATGAAACCAAAGTTTTGAGGGTGGGCGGCGCGATGCCAAATGAAACAACAAACTCACATAAACTTCTTCCTGTCCTGGATCCTCAGCATCCTCTCCTCGACGCTATTCTTGACGATGAAGCGGTAGACCTTGACCTCCCTCGTCTGGCCCATGCGGTGCACGCGGTCGATGGCCTGCGACTCGACGCTGAAGCTCCACCAGGGGTCGCACATGTATACGCGCGACGCCTCGGTCAGGTTGAGGCCCACGCCGCCGGCGCGCAGGCTGATGAGAAACACAGTGAACCTGCCCGAGGCCCGGAAGCGTTCCAGCACCGCGACGCGCGCCTTCTGCGTCATGGTACCGTCCAGTCGGACGAACTGCATGTTCGCCCGGGCCAGGGAGCCCTCAATCAGGGTGAGGAAGGACGTGAACTGGCTGAAGACCACGCACTTGGCGCGCGGGTCCTCACGGCGGAGGTCGCGCAGGTGCTGGATCAGTGCCACGACCTTGGTTGACGAGTCGTTGACGCCGACACGCTGGAGGCTGATTCGCTTTTGTTGTTGTTGTTGTTGCTGCTGCTCCTGTTGTCTAAAGACGCCGCCCGGCTGGTCATCCCCAGGGACATCATCGTCGTGGCGTACGACTTCAAACAGGTCCCGCTCGTTGATGGGCTGCCGGCAGCTGACGCACCGCGGCACCTCGTGCCGGTCCGTCTGGTGCTTGATATAGTCCAGGATGCACTTCTTGCACGTCGAGTGCCAGCACCCCGTGACCGTCTGCTCGATCATCGGCTCCTCGGTGCAGATCGGACACTCGTTGGCCGCCTCGTCACGGATCTGCGACAGCACGTGCGCCCCGAACGCG
>JARHUK010005287.1:5759-22058 GCA_031001725.1 Pseudopyricularia javanii | reverse complement strand
GCCGTGGCCTGACGTGGGTTACATCCGCCTTTCCAGCCCACGAACGTGCATGATGGAAGCTGCACTACTACATTACAGGTCCGGGCTTTTCCAAGAGAGAAAAAAAGAAAAGAAAAAAACGATGGAAAAAAAAAACAAAGCTTCTAGTGCCGCCACCGGCGCGCCAGACCATGTACGTTGGTGCAGGGCACTAGAAGCACGAGTAAACTTCACCGTGCATGCACACGAGGAAACAAACCGTCTCACAGGCATTATGTTTACAAACGGACTCGGACGTTGGACGAGCAGCTTCCTTGAACAACTCGTTGATGCGTTTCGATGGGCTATGCTATGCGCCTACTCGGGTGAGCACTTCACCACCCAACAAACACACCTATGCCAAATGGCGGTGGAAGGCGTGGGACCCCGGGGGATCGGAAGAGAGGGAGAAAAGAACAGAAAAACAAAAACACAGTCGGCTCTCGGATGTTGATTGTGGAGATGTCAATATCAAATACCGCAAAGACGCAAAGTATACTTGTTACATCGAGAAAAACAAACCTGTGCAAATCGGCGGAACACGACTGGGGGCTTCTCTCCGCCGGTGGGACACAAACAATAGCCTCCACCTTGACCAGCCATCATGGACATGACCTGGCCTTGCTTTGCTTCCCATGCCAGGCAGGTAGGCGCGCGGGTGCCAGTGTTCAGGTGGTGGTCTGTTGGCAATTACGAACACTGTTCAAGGTCGGGGTCCATCGTGATGGTCAACGCACGTCCAGGTACCCCATCGCCCTGCGTTGAAAACATCTGCAGAGGAACCTGACTACTGCAGGTCCAGATTGGCTGTACGAGTAAGTTTTTGCAGCAAGACCTAGCGACCCCGAAAAAACCACTCATTTATGATGAACCACAGGTTCATAAGATGCATAAGCGACGGCATCTGCTGTGCATCAGTCTGTCTCAATAGCCGCTTCAGCTGTCCCAGGTTACTTCTTGTTCATTCCCTTCCTGTTAAACACATGCAAACCATGCTCGCATAGCTATCATCATCGCATTCAACTCACACCGAATCGGTCTTTTTTTCACTTATAGCCTATAATACTCCCCGATTAACAGGAGTTGTCCGCCCCCTTGCCCCCGCAACAAAGATGGCTGGCTGGCTTGCTCCTGGCTCTTGTAAAACCATATTTGCTTCCTTGTTTCCTCGACACCTTGCCGCCTAGGAACGATACCCTGTACGGTTCGCTGGACCCGGGCCCGCATCCTTGGCTCGATTGGGAAGTCGGTTCGTTTTTGGCAACGGTGAGGTTCTCATGTGCAAGTATCAAGTTACCCCCTGTCTGCTCATTTCAAGCAGCACAGCGGCGAGGTGGTTAAGAATTGCTACTGCGTATCGCAACGCGCGATGGTACGCTGAATGAGACGATCATGCTGTCCTTCTCCCCCTTGCCATGGTCGAAACAACAGGTTCAGAACCTTTTCTTTGGCTACTGCGCCTTGCACAAGAGCCCAGTTCGGGGAATTCCTCGCTGATTGCGGATGGGAGGCCGTTATGCTTCTCCCCGAGTTGGTGGTGTGCTCATCATTATCGGAAACTTCGGTTCGTAGGCCAGAACAAATCCCGCGGTTTCTGGGCAAGGCTGCGTTGTCTGATCTGCCTTTCATGCCACGTAGTACGCTATACTAGCACCTGCAGAGGTATAGAGAGACAATGGATCGTCCCGAGAATGTACTCATCTCGCGGGACGAATGCACGGTTGGGAGAGGGAGAGAGAGCCTTTACAGGCTACCCGACGCAATTGCCGAACCAACCCTTGGCGTGGCTTGCATCACCCGCGCAAAGGAGAGACACGTACGAAAAAGAGCTTTTTTCCAACGGATGACTGAGCAGCCCCCAAACAGATAGGTTTTCTGGGAGGTGGTAGCAAAAGCGGAAAAGAATCAAATGGCCGACGTCGTTGTGGGGTGTCTAGCGGAAGCTACGGAACAAGGACAAAGGCTTCTTGTGGTAATAAATTATTAATTAGTAACAGTTCTTGATGAACTACAGTACAGTACATTCTACATCGGCGACAAGGTCTCTCCTTCTCTCTCCCCCCCTCCAAGTAAACCTGTTTTGTCTTGTGAATAATTATTTCTCCCTTTCCCCGCATATTCATCTTGCACAATAATCACCAATTTTTTAAACTGTCTTGGAATGCCATCTCCCAGAGACCTCGCCGCATGCAAGGGAAAAGAAAATCTCAACTCTTATTGATGCGGTTCCCTTGGTTCAAATCCTCCCTTGACACTTGGTAGTTGTAATTGGTTCATCCATTAATTCATTCATTCAGCTACCCTGATAATTCGGGGCTGTGCTGTGTGCTGTGCCTGTGCCATCCATACATGATCAGAGAAATCGATTGATGCATTGTCGCTCAATCTCCTCCATCTAGATGAGATTCGTTTATTGCACCGCCTGCAAATCGATAAGCTCAGTCTGCTCGATCAAACCTGTCATCCAATCAATCCAACAACCCCCCAGTCCCTTTTCTTTTTTACCTCTTCTTGCTTTGTGTCTTCTCTCTTCAACGCCAGCTCCACCTGACGGTCGGGGCTATTTGCGTGTCAACGAACAATCAACCAGGCGTTTGGAAACTACTGTACACTAGCCCCGAGCAGACACAATCTGCATCACTCTCCAACCATCTGAAAATGCCGTCTGTACGAGGTATCCTCGACAAGCTTCTGGGCAAAAAACGTCAGTGGAAATCCCCATAGACGTGCTCATCGTGATCGTCGCTTTTGCGATGGCGAACCCTGTTGCCGTCTTGTCTCTCTCTGAGTTCGTCGGGAAAATCATCCCGTGCCTTGCTTTGCTTGTTGCTAACATGAAACCATGACAGCCGTGGAGACTCCACCCCCGATCACAACCCGTACCGCGGTGCTCCTCCTTGTAAGTCTCTCTGCAGAGTTTGTGTGACGTCTCCGTTTTTTTTTCCATGACGATTAGTGACGAGGGCGGCCTCCCCCAATGGGCCATCCCATACACCACACACCACTCATCTCGATGTCTTTGCTGCTTCGCTCACACCCAGCACGCCACCCCCCTTAGGTGCTCTATACGCTCGTTTACGTGCTGCCCTTTTACCTCTCGTCCCGCACGAGGCCGTCCGCCAAGCTGTCCCGCGATGCCCCGTCCGTCATCCGGGCCCGCATCAACTCGGTGCTGCTGTCGTGCCTGGTATGCTCCCTGGCCACCTTCTACATCGTCACCAGGCCCGGCCACGCCTCGCCGTATGATGCCCTGCGCATGATGGGCTTCTGGCCCGTCGGCCTGGCCGAGGCCGCAAAATCCCTGGGCCTCACCATGATCCTCTTCACGGGGCCGCTCTTCGAGTATCTCGTGGTCGAGGCCGGCTGGCGTGAATGGCTCCGCCTCGCGCCCGTCTACGAGCTCTTTGGAGAGTGGACCACGTGGCGCAACATCGTCGCCGTAAGCATCACCACCATACCAACTGCACCGAATCCGTCCCCATGTAGTATATGGTCACGTGCTCACATACCCGTTCCATGGTAACCAAAAAAAAACAGGGCCCCGTGACCGAGGAGATACTCTTCCGCTCCGCGGGCGTTCCTCTGATGCTGCTGGCGCGGACCTCGGTGTCCAAAATCGTCTTCCTGACCCCCATTGTCTTCGGGCTCGCCCACATGAACCACTTTTACGAGTTCCGCATATCGCACCCGCAGGTGCCCGTGGCCACCGTCGTCATGCGGCAGCTCTTCCAGTTCGCCTTCACCACCCTGTTTGGCGCCTACGCCACCTTCATCTTCCTCCGGGGCGGCGGCCTGCTGGGCGTCTGCCTCGTCCACGCCTTCTGCAACTCCATGGGCCTCCCTAGGGTCTGGGGTCGTGTCGAGCCGTCTTCTGCTGCCGCCGCCGATGAGCTGGCCGGCGGCGGTGCGGAGAGGCCGCGGTCAAAGGCCACCAGCCTCACCGTCGTCTACTACGTGCTGCTTGTGAGTGGGGCCGTCTTGTTCTACAAGAACTTCTGGTCACTCACCAAGAGCCCCATGGAGCTTGTAGCAATTCAGTGATAAAGTCTGTCTGTTCTGTAAAAACTGGTTGGGTGTGTTGGATGCGAGCTTTCTTCTTATTCAACTTGTTGCTGATATTGAAAACCCTCGATGGATTTTTACGCCGTGTTTTATATGTCATTCAGGTAGGGTACAGCATAGACCTCGTTTAAATCAAGTTTTATCATGTTTTCACTACAACGCATGAACTGCCATCAACTTTTTGTTGTTCTTTTAGCCATGATTCAATAATATTACAAACCGCTTTGAACATCCGTTTCTATAGTTTTCGTCGAGTCCGCCAGCGTGAATTGGTAGGTGGTATATATCCCGGGGTTACTCCAGAGAATAATCCTAGGTATTGATACATGTAATAACTTCGCCACACATCGGGCATACTGCCATGCATTTCTCGGAGATTATATGTTACAATTCTTTTGTCGTCTCAATCATCTACGGCTAGAGAGCCAGGCATGGGAAAGTCGTCTTCAGCATGCGGCTTCCTGTAGCGAACAGAATCCCTCTGTGCGGCCTGACGGGCCTCGGCCTCGACCAGGACCTCCCGCCTCAGGTCCCGCGCAACGTCTGCGCCCCTGGGCTTGCTCATGGACCGCTCAACCCCGGCGCCCCTGGACTTGCTTATGGACCGCTCAACGTCAGCGATGGCGTCGTCACCACCGCGGGCGTTCTTCTTGCGCGGCCACATGCTGGGAAGCGGTATCTCCTGAAACCTCGGCTCGACGCAGCGATCGTCGAACCAGCGGTGCAGTCGCGACTCGATCAGCTGCGCGATCTTTGGCACGTCCTGAAGGCGCGAGCGGCTGCCGACGAGGCTGCGGATAGAGAAGTCGAGGCGGTAGTCGTCTAGGAAGTTGAAGACCATCTTGGTTGGCGTTGATTGGCTCGGGTTGCTGGGTATGAATGATATGGCGAGCGTGCCGCTGAAGCGTACGACCGAGACTGCTAGCGCGACGGGGAGCACAGCGGTCAGCTTCTTGGGGTAGTTGAGTAGCAGCTTGGTCTCGAGCGCCAGGGTGATCATATCGCTCAGGTCGACGTCCATGCGGGCCTGCAACGTGCCGCCGTTGCGGGTCCCCATGTTGGCGTCGAAGCCCTGGCCCGGCCCAAAGTCCAAGCCATCCTCGTCCACCGGTATGATGCGGCAGTTGCTGAAGATGGGGAAGTCCTCGCCCAGGCTGAGCTCGGTGACGCGTATCTCGTCGAGGAAGTCGGGCCGGCTGGTGCCGTTGAGGGCCTTGGTCAGGGACGTGAGGATGGCGTCGTCGTGCTGCGCATCGCTGCGGAATTGTGCTATCGTCTGCGCCACCAGCACGTTGAACCAATCCAGGCTCTCGGGCTGGTGGCTTTCGACCCTGTAGTACGTCTTCTTGAGGATCGAGCCGATGGTCAGCGCCGGCGGGCCAGACCTCAGGATGCTCGACTTCTTCTTATTTAGGGCCGGCTGCTGCTGTTGGCCCCCCTGCTGCTGGCCTCCCTGTCGCTGGTTGGAGGACGTCCTCAGGCTGAGCAGTGACTTTTTGTGCGCGAGGGATCGGGACCGCCTTTCGCTCGCCCGCAGGCTTGCCGTCTCTTCGGGGGAGGGGGGGTCGCCGAATATGAAGAACTTGATGAAGGCTGCAATGAGAAGGACGACGGAGATCTGCCCTACTATGAGGCCCTGTGTGAATGATAATCTAAATTGGTAGCAGGTCGAAATGTAAGTATATGGCCAAGACAGTGATCGGTACCGGTTTTCGGGGGGTTTAGCTCACGTTGGTTCAGGGCGAACAGGACAGTGATCTGATGACATAACTGCGGCTTCCGGCGTAGAGCATTGTCGCCAGAAGTATTCGAAGAAAGGGAGTGCCCCTTTGTTAGAGGCAACTGATGAGGCTCACCGGGTACAGAGAGGGAGTTTAGCTAGGGGTAGCTGTTACAAGCCGGTCGATTTTTGGAAGGCTGCATGTGGTCGTGGCAGTGACGTCCGTTGCAGCTACAAATTCAAATTCCAGGTCAGTTTGCCCCACATCTATCCCCCGCAAAGGCGCAGAGAGTGGGGCCACTGCTGTCGCGAGTCTGGTTGCGGCGGCCACCCGTTTCCAGCTGCGACGGTGTAGCGCTCCACCTCGTCGCCGACAATGGACAGGCGAACGAACCCTCGTAATGCGCTCCTGTTTGATGACACTTTACGATTTGCTTTAGTAATGAGGAATAGTTGATCCCAAAGCTCGAAGCGCTATGGTTGCTGGGAACCTGCTGTCGGCAACCAGATTGAACAAGTATTCCAGACCTTAAGATATCCTTCCAGTACAGGTTCATTTCAACCCCGAATACTGTATCCCAAGTCCGAAACATCAAATCAACAAACTATATATCAACAAGCCGCGCCCCCTAGCTTCAACCTGTTCGGCAACTGCCTGCCCGAGCGGCAGGCTTTTCTGACTAAAGATGGATGTCGTTCAGGCGGTCTCCGGGTACATTACCAAGATGATCTCAACTGGCGATAGTACCACGGGAACGCAGTCGGCCAAGATGAAGATTATGCTTCTGGATAGAGATACAGTCCCGATTCTGTCTACAGCCGTCACGCAGTCGTCCCTGCTGAATCATGAAGTCTACCTGACCGACCGGCTGGACAATGTGAACCGCGAAAAGATGCGCCACCTGCGCTGCTACTGCTTCGTCCGCCCATCTGCGGATTCCATACAGTTCCTGATTGATGAACTCAGGGAGCCCAAATATGGCGAATATTACCTCTACTTCAGCAACGTTGTCAAAAAGTCGTCCCTTGAACGACTGGCCGAGGCCGACGACCACGAGGTTGTCAAGGCCGTCCAGGAACACTTTGCTGATTTTGTCGTCATCAACCCGGACCTCTTCTCCCTCAATCTCTCCCTGCCCCAGAACAGGCTATGGAGCACCGACCCCAATATGTGGAACACCGACTCGCTACAGCGAGCCACCGAAGGGATCCTGGCCGTTCTCCTGGCGCTCAAAAAGAAGCCGCTCATCAGGTACCAGAAGAATAGCCTGATGACCAAGAAGCTGGCCACCGAAGTGCGGTACCACATGACCCAGGAGAGCCAGCTATTTGACTTTCGCAAGGTCGATACGCCGCCGATATTGCTCATACTCGACAGGCGAGATGACCCCGTCACGCCTCTCCTCACCCAATGGACGTACCAAGCCATGGTCCACCAACTGCTCGGTATCAAGAACGGGCGTGTGGATCTCAGCGACGTGGCCGACGTCAACCCGGACCTCAAAGAAATCGTGCTGTCACAAGACCAGGACCCCTTCTTCAAGAAGAACATGTTTCTGAATTTTGGAGATCTGGGGTCCAACGTCAAGGACTATGTCGAACAGTTCCAAACGAAGCACCAGAACAACGTTCAGCTCGAGTCCATCGCCGACATGAAGCGTTTTGTTGAAGAATACCCCGAGTTCCGAAAACTTTCCGGCAACGTCAGCAAACACGTCCACCTGATGTCCCAGCTGAGCAGGCGAGTTGGTGAGGAGAACCTTCTCGAGGTGAGCGAATGCGAGCAGAGCTTGGCGTGCAATGATAACCACGCAGCAGATCTCAAGGTAAGAAGCACCTATAACTTCAAGTGAGGCAGCTTCGTATAGACTAACCGGGGCGGTAACAAAACACCACTTGTGGCAGACTGTGCAAAAGCTCATCCAAAACCCAGCAGTGACAGCCGATCACAAGGTCGGGCTCGTCGCTCTATATGCCTTGCGATATGAAAAGCACCCTTCCAGCGCACTGCCGATGCTTGTGGACCTCCTGGTTGCAGCAGGTGGAGTGTCTTCAAGACGGGCAGATTTGGTAACCAAGCTGCTGCAATACCGGAGCTCGGTGTCACACTCACAGACTGCTGGCGGAATAACAGACATATTCGAGTCGACGGGAATATTCTCTGGCGCAAAAGCTTTCAAAGGACTCAAGGGCGTGGACAACGTGTACACCATGCACTCGCCCGTACTGGAGATGACGCTACAGAACCTCATCAAAGGCAAGCTCCGAGACCAGCAGTACCCCTTTGTCGAGGGAGGGGCCACAACGCGGGACAAGCCCCAGGACATCATTGTCTTCATGGTTGGGGGCGCCACATACGAGGAGGCCAAGACCGTTGCGGGCATCAATGCCTCGACGCCTGGGGTCAGGGTTGTCTTGGGTGGGACTACCATACATAACGCAGACAGTTTCCTAGAGGAGGTGGAGGATGCCGTCATGTCGTGGCCAGAACCGCCGCCGACGACGACTGCGGGACGGCTGAGAAAGGAGATAGGGCGCCGATAGGAGTGAGGCCTGCAATATGCAAGTCGATTAATAGGATTAAAGTAGCGATGACAATCCTGAAATGAATTAATACGACGAAGGATGCTCAGCATAGGGGGATGCTCTAGACTAGACTAGGCGAATTGCAGATGTCAAGGGTTAGGGGCTCAATCAATATACGCAACCGTCGAATCGATAAGACAAATCTGGAGAAAAGTTACAGTGTGCAGTGGGTGCACTCCCCGTACGTGTGGGCGACAAGTCGTGGTTCTCGACATTCAAAGACGTGCGACGTGCGCTTTGCAATCGCAAAAAAATGGCCACGCCTCGCCTGTGTATCACAGCGGGCATCAGCCGTCCGGCGCGGCGAATTATTCTGAGTGCGAGCTTTCGAGCAGGACGACGGCGGACTTTTGCGACAGCCTCAGACCAAGGAAGGTCGGTACGCAGCCTAGCACCAATGTTTGCCATCCCCACCGGATAGTCATGCTAACTTGTCACCATTGGACTGATACAGGAGCTTTGATGTCGTCGTTATCGGTGGTGGTCATGCAGGAGCCGAGGCTTGCGCTGCCGCGGCCAGAGCAGGCGCCCGAGCAGCACTCATCACACCCAAGACGGACAACCTAGGAACTTGCTCCTGCAACCCGAGCATCGGCGGCATCGGCAAGGGCACAATCATCCGCGAAATCGATGCGCTGGACGGCCTGGCCGGCCGCATCGTCGACAAGGCCGGCGTGCAGTTCCGGGTCCTGAACCGCGCCAAGGGCCCCGCCGTCTGGGGCCCGCGCGCCCAGATCGACCGCGAGCTCTACAAGAAGCACATGAGGGAGGAGCTGCTCGCGTACCCGAACTTGGACGTGGTGCTCGGCAGCGTAGACGACATCATCGTCGGGGAGAACCCGGACCACAGCACCGGGGCCAAGGGCAAGATCAAGGGCGTGAGGCTCGCGTCCGGGGAGGAGATCAAGACGGAGCAGGTTGTCATCACGACCGGGACGTTCCTGGGCGGCGAGATACACATTGGGCTCGAGGCCTTCCCCTCTGGCCGGATGGGCGAGGCTGCGACCTTTGGGCTGAGCAAGTCTCTAAGGGACGCGGGCTTCCAGCTGGGCCGGTTAAAAACGGGTACGCCCCCGCGCCTCGACAAAAAGAGCATCAACTTTGGAATCCTCGAGGAGCAGCCCGGCGACGAACCCCCGGTGCCCTTTAGCTTCATGAACGACGCCGTCGCGGTCAAGGATCAGCTACTCTGTTGGGCGACGTCCACCAACCAGGCCTCGCATGACGTCGTGCGGGCGAATCTTGAAAAGACGATCCACATCAGAGAAACGGTCAAGGGCCCTAGGTATTGTCCGTCCCTCGAGTCCAAGGTCATACGGTTTTCCGAAAAGGATTCGCACATGGTCTGGTTGGAGCCAGAAGGGTTCGACACGGACGTTATCTACCCCAATGGTCTGTCCATGACGATCCCGGCCGAAGCCCAGGAGCAACTGCTGCGAACGATAAAGGGACTGGAGAATGTCACAATGCTACAGCCAGGCTACGGTGTCGAGTACGATTACGTGGACCCACGCTCCCTTAAATCGTCGCTCGAGACCAAAGCAATATCGGGTCTGTTCCTGGCCGGCCAGATCAACGGCACCACCGGCTACGAGGAGGCGGCGGGCCAGGGAATAATCGCGGGCATCAATGCCGGCCGCGCGGCCCTGGGCCTGCCGGCAGTGACCCTGAGCCGTGCCGATGGCTACATCGGCATCATGATTGACGACCTCGTGACCAAGGGTGTCACGGAGCCGTACCGCATGTTCACCTCGCGTTCCGAGTTCCGCATCACCACGCGCGCCGACAACGCCGACTCTCGGCTCACGGCCAGCGGCCGCTCTTGGGGCGTCGTGAAGGACCCACGCTGGGCCAGGTTCGAGTCGGAGCACGAGCAGATGGCCGAGCTCCGGAACCTGCTGGCCTCTACAACGCAGGGGGCCGAGGGCTGGAAGCGCGACGGCTTCGAGGGCGTCAGCACGTCGTTCCGGCCCCTCACCGGCCTCGACATTGTCCGCCGCCGCATCGACGTCGTGTCAGACGATGGCGCGCTCGCCGCGAGGTTCCCCACCATACGCAACTACCCGCGCCGGGTGCGGGAGCGCGTGGCCGTCGACGCCATCTACGAGCCGTACGTCAGGAAGCACGAGAGCCTACGCGTGCGGGCGGCGCGGGACGAGGGCCTGGCGCTCCCTCCTGACCTCGACTACGCCGTCGTGTCGGGCATCAGCATCGTCGAGAGGGAGGCCCTCACGGCGGCCAGGCCCGAGACCATGGCGCAGGCCAAGCGGCTAGAGGGAATGACCCCTGCCGGGGTGCTGAGGCTGCACCAGTACCTGAGGCGGAACCACGGGCAAAGTCCTGTTGATGGCGGCGGCTGGTCGGGGCACCTTGCTGCCGATATTGGTGCGGACTCGGCGCCCTTGGCGGCTCAGGCCAGTTAGTCGCGAGCATCCGCCGGACACGGCTCGCTGCGGAACTGAACGGTTCCGGCAACCAATGTCAGATGCGGCCCCGCGGAGGGCAGACGAGATATATGAAATGTGTGTGAATAGTGTATTGAGACATATAATGACCATTTCCTTGTGCAGTTTAGCTCTACCGTCGTATATAGATCACCTAGTTGAGGAAATGCTATTGGAGCCCTGCATAGAGGTCTCCTAATGCATCGGATAACGTATAACATTTGGCGTTGAGCTGTGCTGTTGCGTAGATGGCTGAAAAAAAGGATAGTCATGATGCAAGATTCTCCAGGTCCAAGGAACGGACTGGTCATTCTCACAGGGTTGAAACTTTGAACCACCACGACCGCTTACTGCACAGAAGGTTCTCCAGAACTTACCGACATGGCGGTTCTTCTGCCTTCCACCATATCCATCATCCCCCCTGGCTTGGACTCTATCTTGCTTCTTCCCCATCTTTAACTTCGTCGTCCCTGACTTGCTGCCGGAAACCTTGCCAGCGGACCGTTTGCTTCTTCATCTTGATGTTCTTTATTAACTTTTGTTCCTGGCTGCCCCTTGGCACACTGTCTACCTACCTAGGAGAGCTTGTCTGTTTGGAGAAGGATTGAATTCGGATAAAAGTCAATATACAGTGTCGATGTTCTCGATATGCTATTCTGCATAATAGACCAAAAAAAACCCATCGCTCAGGAGACTTGCATCATCAACTTCACTACCAGAGTTCTTCAGCCATGCACGTCACCTGACACCACTAAATTCCCTTCTTCCCTCCAACTAAAACACATGTTCGGGTTATGGGAGGTACCTATGTATCTCTGCACGGATCGAAGCAGATTTCAAGAGCAACAGAACAACTACAGGCGTGAAAACAACCCGAACAGATGACGTGTTCCCCCCCCCTTCTGCCTTCGCTTCGCTCTCTTTGCTCCGGTCTGGTGGCCGGAGGACACTCGGCTGACGACGGTGCGAGGATAAACAGACTGTAGGCTTTAGAGTTTACACTATTATACGTCTTGTGGTGTCTTTCCCCATCTATTAAGTAGTCTCGCCATAGCTCCCAACGAAGATGGCGTGTGAAATAAGTAATGAGTAGTACAGCATGTTGTTGCATGTGCCCACTCCCCCCTCTTCATTTAGGCCAACTTGTATCCCTCGAAAGCCTCATTTCAGCTTCTTCTCAGCCGCCTTCGCCTGGGACAGTATTTTCACGGCGTCCTTGCTGAAAATATAGCTTGCGCCACTCCAGACGGTTGTTATGGCTACAGTATATCTGCAAGATGGAAAAATGGTCTGGTTAGCAGACTTTTTTCCTCCGCATGCGATCTAGTCTGAGACAAGGAGGGGGGATCCCGCCATCCATGCACGCAATAAACACGAGCTTATGCAGCTAGTCTAGTTGACAGGCCTAGCATTGTGTCCGGCTGGCAAGTGTTGGGGGTGGTCATATGCGGAAGTGTAATGGAGATGGACAGTTGAAAAGGGCATGGCTGGTGGCGCATTAAAACAATAAAAAAAAACCTACTGCATGACAGCTAGTGCAGTATCAAGATTGTAGGGCACGACAGGCGCCGTGGTGGTCAGGCCCATGAGCGCAAGCTGCAGGAAGGTGTTGTACTTGCTGATTGTGGTCGGCCGCACCTCAGCCGACGGCAGCGAAAAGTCCCAGTACCTCAGAAAGGTCTTTGGCGGCGGCAGAGAGACCCACCGGTAGTAGAGGGCAGTGAAGCCCAGGCCGACGTCGCGGCCAACAATAAGGGCCACAAGCCAGACTAGAGCAGTGTGCAAAAGTGTTAGTAGGATGGGGCCAGAGCAAGGCTGTGAGGATACGGGCTGGCCCGCCATAGTCGGTGACTAGCATGACTTGTTCTTGATGCAGCCAGCAAGGAGGGCTCCCCAGGAACCAAGCAACAGAGCTCGTATCTCTTGAGGAACAGACCTCGCGCAGAGGGGAGGGGGGAAAGACTCACGTGGAAGAGCGCCCTTCACGGCAAGGCTGACAGTCAGCACAATCATGAGCATCTTGTCCGCCATGGGGTCGATGACGGTCCCAACCACGGTACCCTGGTTCCACCGCCGGGCGATCCAGCCGTCGAGCAGGTCCGACACGCCCGCGTAGGCGAAGAGAGCCAGGGCCGCGACGTGGTGGTCGTGAACGATGCAGTAGCCGATGAAGGGCGCGAGCACCAGCCGGGACGCGGTCAGGATGTTGGGGATCGTGTATATGTTCTCCCGCGCCAGGGGGGCGGCGGGCTTCTCGTCGCCCGCCGCCTCAACGTCGTCCTGCTTGGGCAGCTTTGACTCTCTTCATGTATGTTGCAGAATGGGGCACTGAAATTAGTGATCAATTGTTTTTAATTCGTTATATGCCATGCAGGGTCTCTAGTCATGTGGTGAGTTCACAACTGATCCCAGTCGCGAAGCATGGCAAAACCTCCATACGAGGGGACCCCTTGGCAGCTTGATCGGGAAACACATACCCATCATCCTTCTCATGCAGCGACCGCCAAGGCCTTGTGACAGAGAACGCACGCCGCGCCAGCAAAGACGGAACCCCGACTGCGCGGGCAGTGTTGATGCTGCTGCTGCGCCAGCCGACACTAGCAGAGAGCGCCGCGGCACGCCTCGACGGCCGACACAGGGTGGAGAGGACACGCCCACTGCTGGGCCCGTGGGACAACAGCGTCGTGTCCGTCTTGGTCGTCGGCGGCCTCGTCAGCCTCATCAGCCTCATCAGCAGCACAGACGGCGACGACGCGGCGCGGCCTACTCCGACCATGGTCACCACGCGCGGCGCGCTCAATCTCTGCATTATCAAGGCCGGGATGCGGCGCAGCGCATTCTTCACAAAATGTTGCGCGCCGACAGATTTAATTATGCCCAAGAGTCGTCTGTCTTCTTTTTTTTGCCTTTGCGGTGATTGTTTTGGTCCACCGCGTACTCCAACTGCCGTCAAGGGGAAAAAATAATAATCCAACACTACAGGCTTGGTCGTCCTTTCCTCCAATGTTGAAATGCCCAATCCATCCCATGAAAAAAAGGCCTTACCTAAGGCTGACCGCGGGCGGGCAAACGAAATGAGCTTGGGCCATCCAACGCACCTGCTCTGTGCGAAAAGAAAAGACCATCATTATACCACACATACCGTGACAATATCATCCCAGCACCGTGTTTGCAGACTGTGCAGTTCAACGCCCTCTTCTAGAGTCCAGACTCGAGTCTCAGACTCGGTAGTTCTCCCTACCATGCCTACATACCCGAAGGTACCCGGGGTAGATTATGCGGGGCGCTGCCCTTCAACTGCCCAGAATCAACCCCTGATTACTTGGCACATATCATCCTTGATATTGATCGTGACCCCTTGGCTCCCACTCGGCTCCGCTTGGGATCGCCAAGCTGACAAAACCGGTCGTCATATCAATGGAATCCGTTGCGACCAACGCCGTGGGGGCTCGCTTCAATACAGGAAGAAACGCGCCCAGACATTCACTAAACAAAATGGGACGAGTTGCTTTGATTCGAGGTACTGAGCGAACTCATATGATTCGCCATCGTACGTTATGCACAGTAGAATGTTTGTGTTGATTCATACCCGGCCGTCCAGCCCAGAAAGCAACCTGTGAGAAACAATGAAAGACCAAGAAAGAAAGAATGATATCCGAATAAAACAATGTTTGGGATAATGAAGCCAATCAGAAAAAAAACAATAAAATCGCCGAAGCCTCCCAAGGTATCATCCCTCCAAAAAAAAACCCCCAAACGCCATTCTGAAAAATGAGCTTGCTTTACAGCTAAAAACAAACCTAGTTCAATGAAAAGGGTTGGTTGCCATATTGCAGTTGTTGACTGTAGCCCTCCGTCTTGAAGGGCTCGGGGGCGGCAAACAAGCCATCCGTCCCGTGCGTTCCAAAGTCGCTCGGCTTGTATTCGACCGACGAGGCTGTTGGTCCCGTCGATGGTGTAGGAGCCAACAGGCTATCGCCTACAAACCCAGCCGGGGCCGCGCTGTATGCGTACTCTCCCGCTGTAGAGAAGGACTGACTGTGTGCCAGGCTGTGGTGCTGAGTGCTCGTTTCTTGAACTGGAGCGCTCATGTCGGCGCTGTGACTCGTCTCGTGGCTATGTGTGGGCGCACCGAGGGTGTTAGCGCCCAGCCCATGCTCGTAGTGCATCGGGAGCGTCATATGTGTCGAATGCCTCCTGGCCGAGTCCATGGGAGGTACTGCCGCGACCGGCCCGCTGACTGATGCGCGGTGATGTGAGGAAGCGTAGGCGAAATCGTGACCGGGTCCGAAATGAGCCCCATGTGGCATTCCCAGGCCCGCAGGCGAGACGTGAATGTCAAAGGACGGAGGAGGTGCGTGTCCGTGGTAGTGACCCCAGCTTTGCGCAAGCATCTGCTGCGGGTGGTGGTGCGGGTGGTGAGGAATGCCGGCTTGCATAAACCCTGCTGGCGCAAATGCGTGCGGCATGGCGTGAGGGTCAAGGGAGCCGTTGTGTTGAAGCTGTCCGATCATCGAGTCATCTGACACAGGGCTGCGGAAGTTTTGGCCTGTATAGAGCTGCGACCTGGGCTGGATGTGGCGGATCTTGGGGTCGGTGGATGGTGTGTTAAGTCTCTTGTTCATGACATCCTCGCAGCTGTAGTACGAGACCATGTGGTGGCTGACGCCCTGCCAAGTGATGGAGATGGTCTTTTTCACAAGACCATCCATCTTGAACGAGTAAGAGTCAATGAGCGAGCCCACGAGGAGCCTGAGCTCCTCTTGCTGGCGCTGCTGCTCGTCTGTTAATGGGCTGTTGCCGTTAACGTTGCCGTTGCCCATGACTGCGCTCATCATGGCGTGGTTTCGCGCCGTCTCGTTTTTGGCCGCGCCTTGCTTCTTGCTGCTGGGCTTCTTGGCGCGCTTCTTCTCGCCAGGTGGGAATGGGCCTTCGAGTTCCCGGTAGATGAGAAAGTTGCCAAGGATCCTGCTGGGGCTCCAGTTGTAGCCGTCGGTCCATCGTTTGATGCCCGAGGAGTGCTCCTCGTAGATGAAGATGGCACCGCTCCTGATGAGGTTCTCGCGTTCGCGATCGTGTGGGCGACGTGGTACATGGTTGAGATATCCGGAGAGACACGCTTCGAAAAGGATCAGGGCGTCGTATGTGGTCGCAACATAACCCTCGTAAGTAGTCCCGAGGGGACTTCCCTGAGCTGATGTCGACATTGCGACAGATGTGTGATGCAAGTCCGATGAACAGAGAAAATTACAAGGCCAAAGTTGGCTACGGTTGGTCCTCCCTGGTGGGCAGTCGAGGATGGAGCTGGTGCTGCTAAGACTCGAGCAACTCTTGTGGGAGAAGACGACTGCTTTGGGCGGTAAAAACAAACAAACAAATAGACCGACAAGTAGACATAAAACACACGCGCGAGCGAGCGGGCGACGCGGTGGGGGGAGGGGTTTCTTCTTTTCTTGGGATTGCCAGTCA
>JARHUK010005280.1:448-27477 GCA_031001725.1 Pseudopyricularia javanii | reverse complement strand
CGGTAGAGGTGGCAGAGGTGGTCGAGGTGGGAGGGGAGGAGGTCGTGGTGGTGGTGGTGGTGGTAGGGGCCGGGGCCGGGGAAGGGGCTTCCGCGGCGGAAGGTGAGACCGAAATGTGGACGTTGAAGCTGATTGTTGATTCAGGTAGCATGACAAGAGCTCAATGTGCTGCAAACAGTTTTTGAGGAAGACTGTTTTTAGGTAATAAAACGGCATATAACGACACCAGGATTAGGGAAGAAAAAGCCAGTGGCGCTTATCAAACACTAACTGCCATCAATCTTACTTGGAGACTTTAAACCAGAACGCAGCTACCAGTGACGTTGCCAGCCGCCATGCCCAGCACCCGCGTCTTGGAAAGGAGTCGGGGCGTCGGCAAAGATATGTACGCCCCTCTCCCTGCTTCCTCTTCCACCGAGTCCCAGCAAACGCCCGAGCAGATCAGGCCCATACTCGCCACCATGGCCTCCACCGCCATCACTGCCGCCGTTGCTCGAGATGCCACGCGCTACCGGCCGGCCGTAGTCCTCGCTAATGTAGTGCGCCTCGCAGACCTTGGCGTCGTTGTTCTGTATGACGCGCCCATTGTACGTCCTTGGTGGGACGTTGACGGTCCCCAGATCGCGGCAGCCCTCGATGACGCAGTTGTGCCGCGAGCAGTAGACCCGGCCGCCGTCCGCCCTGCGCTCGCCGCAATCGCCGCTCCTGCAGCAGTGGTTGCTGCAGTACGAGGTCAGACCGCCGCCGTTGGGGCCGCCGCCTATGGCCACGGCGCCCCCCGGCTGTGTGGCGTGGCGCCGGAGCTCGTAGCAGGCCTCGGCGGCGCACGTGTGCCCGCCGCAGTAGGTCGAGGGGCTGCCGGGGACGCGGCCGTCGCGGCATGTGCGGTGGGCGCAGACGTGAGCCTCACAGAAGGCGCTCTCGGGGACGGGCTGGGCTTCGCAGCGGGCCCAGTGGCAGGGGGCGTAGTAGTCTGCGGTTTGGGTTGTGGTGTTGTTAGTTGACGGCGGCTACAGTGGCAATAGGGAGTAAAGCTGCTTACGCCTGTCGCATCTCTCGTTTATCTCGTCACCGTCAACGTGGCGATCCCGCGTACAGCCCTGTACGCGGCATTTGCCATGCCGTGTACAGAACCGACCTTCTAGCTCCTCCGCCTTCCGTGTGCAATCACGCCGCTGGCAGACATGGTCCCTATAGACCTTTGACCCGTCCATCTTCTTGTAGTGACATCTATTCACGTCGCACTTGTGGCCGACGCACCACTGCCAACCATTGTTCACGCCGAGTCGGACGTTGCCGCAGCCCGGCTCCGCGCAGGCGTGGTCGTCGCAGAAGCCCATCAAAAGGCCCAGCCTGTCGCCGGGCTTGAGGCCGCCGGCCCTGGCGTCCCTCCCCATGGCGATCAGCAGCGCAGCCTCGTCGGGGTCAAACCGGCCGAGCGAGGTCTGCTGCTTGCCGCAGCTCATGTAACGGCAGTAGTGCCGGCCGCAGTAGTCGGCGTACTCGCCGTTGGCGCGCCGGTGGCAGGTCCGGTCGCAGAGCTCGGCGCCGCACTGCCTGTGGCGGCCGCACAGCCGGCCGGCGCTGCCCGGCGCGCCCTCGCCCGCGCACTCGGCGCTGCACCGCTCGCTCTCGCACGTGTGCGTCGGGCACCAGCCCACGTGGCGGCTGGGGCGGGGCGTGCCGCAGCCCTGGGTGCTGCAGCGGTGCTCTGGGCAGCACGGGTGGCCCGGTTCCCTTTGGGCGCTGCAGTCTGGGGAACAGCAGCTGTCTGTCAGGGTAGGGGATTGTCAGTATAGCCTTTCTTGGCCGTACGTGTTTGTGGCGGCCTTGTTTCTGTTTCCTTCCAACGGGGTCGGGCTTTAGAGGTATACTTACGAACATCACAGAAATGGAACTTGTCAGGGTTATGCTTCTTGACGAACCGCATGCATCGTAGGCCATCGCTGTGATCATGACAGGTCATATCTGTGTTTTTTTTTCATGAGGCTGTCAGTTACTGTAGATAACCGCTGATGGCTTTGTGCATTGTTCAGAAGCAAGCACCCGGGGCTCGCTGGATCCCCCTACAAAAAAGCTACCGAGTTTGACTCACGCTCAACGCAGAATTTACTGTCCCCGACCAGGTAAGACCCGAGGCCAAACGACCTCCACCGGTCGTTGTGGCCGGCACGGGGCGCCGAGACTCTCGGGTTCCGGCACATGCGGCCGCCCTGCGTGCTGCAGCAGAAGCATCGCGAGCAGTAGTCGTTCTTGTAGCTGACGCCCCTGTACTTGAGCTTACCGTTATAGGGCTTGTCACAGCCCTTGCAGGTGACTTTGTTCTTGGTGCTGAAGATCATGGCTGGTGGCAGCCCTGTGTCCCGGTATATTCTGGAGGCCGACGGCCCTCGACACTGACTGTTGGATAAGAAGGATTACTGGATCAACTTGTTTCTGTTCAACGTTGAGATTCTGTAAGCTATTTCAATCTACTCTGATAACAGAGATATGAAGACATACCTTTTTGAATACAGCATCAGAACCAACAGTGGATGTATAGTTCGTGGTAAAGAAATGCTTGATTTTGTGTTGTAGCTTCGCGGAGGCTTTTTAACGCACCAACAGTGGATTTGTAGTAAAAGAAAAAGTTTTAAACTTGAATAGAAAAGCCAAAAGAAGAGAAAGAGAAAGACTCCCGCGCGTCATCGTGAAAAAGGGGGTCATCGGAACAAGGAAAATCTCTCTGGTCGCCTTGTATCCCGTCACAGGTGACACCATGGCTGGCGAACAACCTCCTCATAGGCACATCAAGGCTCGCCATGCTCGTCTCCCTCCAATGACGGAAACTCTCTTGTAGCACGTCTTGCACTTCCAAGGGGCTCCAACCTACTAGGCAATACGTAGGACTGCTTTAATATATCCGGGTTCGCTAGGTATGTTGTCTCCCATTTCGTTCAGTTACCTATCTAGCCAGGCGGCTGGGTACAAATCCTGCCCTCTCACTTGATCCGACCCGGTCTTACAGTCGCACGGCGCCAGCGCATGGTCATGCCTCGCCTCGTTTTTCCTGGTTATGTGCAGCCCGGTCATGGCTCTCTCGTAAAGCTCAATGGGCCGCTGCGTCCGATGTGTAGAATCAGCTGACGGGGGGAGGCAGAGACCGAATTTGTGCCACAACACGAGGAGCTGTGAGAGGAAACGGCAGTCGGTATGTGGTCGCGAGGATTGGGGCCGACACCCATGCGTCACTCCGTCGGCATGCAACTTGCCACCGGGGAGCGGTCTGCGTTGGGGAGGTTTTGAAAGAGGCAGAACAAAACTTCTGATAGGAGGAGGCGGGCATGACTGGAGGGCCAGCTTCCGTACGATAGGAACACAAGTCAGTGGCCGTTTTGCCCAGCACTTGTACGACGCTCGCACTCCACGCGGACAAGCCAATCTCCGACAGGTGATTTCAACTCTAGCAGCGAGGCGCTGAAGCAAAGGACCAGCTAGTCGTGACTGTTCAGGACACTAGAGGTAATAACCAAATTGGTATCATTCGGATGACTGCAACTCCCTAAAATGTTGGCTAGTATGAGCTAGAAACCTATTTTCCCATCCTATAACACCATATACCGCAGAAAGTAAACGAACCAGACAATTCGACCTCACTCGGGAAAGAGGAACACAAATGCAAGTTGAAGCTGACACGCATCGAAAACAAAGCCAGCAAATTATGCTAATGGCTCACACAATATAGAAACGGAGAATGATATAACGCTCCCTCCGATGCAAAAGAAAACTAACTAGATGTGGTGGCTTTGGTAAGGACAGATGCAAGTTGCTGCATAAAGTCTTCATCCAAGCCTGACGACGCCTTTTCGGGGGCTGCCGGTTCCGCAGAAGAAACAACAGGAGGCCCTTCTTCATGTTTGACAGCTTGTACTGCCTGTTGGGGTGGCGCAGCCTGTTGAGCTGGTGCAGCCTGGGTGGCGCTGGGAGATGGCACAGTCTTTTGTGGCTGTGGTAGCGGCGATGGAGATTTCTGAGGGGGTCTTGGTGCTCCCTGTAGATACGCCGGGATCGCTGACTGCTGCTGAAGTCCACTGATGGGCGGGCGGGGTGACTGTTGCGCTGGCTGTGACGGAATGGATGCCTGCTGTCCCTGAACATTCCAAGTTGACTGTACTTGCTGCTGCTGCTGCTGCGGCCGAGGAGGCACCTGTAATGGTTGCTGAGGATTTGGCTGCTGTGTCTGTGCTGCTACGGGTTGTGCCTGCCGGGGCGTTGTGTTTGTCAAACCAGGCTGGGGACGCTGAGCTTGCTGAGCTGGTTGCTGCAGCATAGATTGTGGAGCTGGATGAAGCGGCTTCTGCGGGTAGCC
The DNA here is from genome assembly GCA_031001725.1 of Pseudopyricularia javanii. Classification (NCBI taxonomy): domain Eukaryota; kingdom Fungi; phylum Ascomycota; class Sordariomycetes; order Magnaporthales; family Pyriculariaceae; genus Pseudopyricularia; species Pseudopyricularia javanii. The sequence continues at coordinate 23,129 of JARHUK010005280.1, read as the reverse complement.
TTGGGTCGCCGCTTGTGTTTGTGGAACAGGTCGGGGAGCAGATTGCTGAGATGTTTGTTGTTGTTGATTGTGCGTTGCCGATGCCATCCCGTTTTGTTGTTGACCCGCGGCAGAAGGCGTTTGGGCCGGGGGGCGTTGTGCAGCCTGAGCCTGGTTGATGCCATTTTGGGCCCGGACTTGTGCCTGTGCATATTGATGCGGGGTCTGTCCTGGAAGTTGCTGAGTCTGTTGGGCATGTTGTGCCTGGGTAGGTTGAGCTCTAGCCATGCCCTGAGGTACATGACGTGGTTGGGCTGCGGATATCTGTGCTGGCATGGGCCGTTGCTGTGCATGTTGCTGTGCATGTTGCTGTTGCTGTTGCTGTTGGTATTGTTGTTGTTGCTGCTGCTGCTGCTGTGGTTGACCCTGTGGCCTGGGTTGCATATGTTGCGGCAGCTGGTGTCCCTGTTGCGCTTGTGGCTGCTGGTATGTCTGGGTCTGGCCTTGTGGAAGTTGATTCTGGTGTTGTGCGGATCCGTTTACAGCCGCTGTCCTGGCCTGAGCAGCGATAACATGCGGGGACATTTGGCCAATGGTGGACGCAACCCCAGGTCGGGGGCCAACTACGCCATTCGCCATGTGTGAGGCATGTGCCACCATTGAAGGGCCCGTGGCTCCTGACGCCACTGGCATCGGGGTCTTGGCATGAGCTTGCAGCGGCGTGGACGGGCTGCCTGTCCTGCCGCCATTTACGGAGCCCCCTGGGGTCAGGGGCGAGCATGGCGGCGGTGCAGGACTTGTCGTCTTGTTGTCTCGTCCGCCTGTAAGCGCTGCCATACCTTGGGCTCGAGCCTGGTCTTCCGATGTCGCGTTCATCCCGGTCTGGTTCATCCCGGCCTGTTCCATCTCTCGGGCCTTTCGAGCCGACAAATTCGGAGCCCTAGTTTTGAGCTCACCGGTAACGCTCTGCAAGTAGTAAGGCATTTCTGAGTTGGTCTTGAGGAAAAACAGCTTTAGATTCCTTGCCTTGTCCTTAAGCTGCACCTGGGACCTGTCCTTAAGAACGTCGCTGATAGAGCCATTGGGACCAAAGAGTGAGAGGATCTGGCTCCAGTGCGGGCCCTTGACCAAGTCAAGCCCCGTCATGAGCGCTCTCTCTTCTTCAGGGCTCCAAGGTCGGCGTGTACTGCTGAGACCATCCCTACGAGTATTGCTGACTGTAGACTTGGCCACGGCTGCCTGGCGGGCACGTTCGTAGAGGACTGTCGAGGGCGAACTTTGATTAGGAGGCAGATCTGCGCCGCCTGGGGCGGGCGCTTGCGCATATTGTTGATGATATTGCCCATTGTGATATTGTTGAGGCATGTATTGATTGTGTAAGTTGCCTATTTGAGTCCACGGGTCAGTATATCCTATAGTAATTGTGAACCGCAGGCACAGGGCGCCGGCCGTAACAGAAGGACAGGAGCAAAGCTTACCATTATACGCAACGCCAGCTTGAGGATGTTGGTACGCTTGGTTTGCAGCATGCGACCCCATCCTCTCGTTGATGAGTGAAGCAAGCCCCAAAGTCTCCATTTCGGGTGCCTTGTCTTTTTCCATGGTGGCCTGAACAAGCTTGCCAAAGCCCAAGCCATCCGAAAGGATACCATTGTCTCCTTCGAGCATTCCGTTCTTTGGATGGTCAACCCCCTGCACAGCTGCCTGCAGCGCAGCAAGGTCGAGGCCTGATGCGATATCCATCGCTGCTTCGGGCATCGACTCCTCATCAGCGGGGATCTCGATTCCCTGGCTCTCGGCATAGGCGAGCACACTCTCGTGGTTATCTCGCAGATACTTGTTGAGATCATCCAGGAGCCCGTCCCAGGGATACTCGATAGCCAACAGCTTTCTCTTCATTGTGTCCCGAACTTCGTTACCCAGGCGTTCGCCACGTTTTGTTGACATGCTCATAAACACCTTCTCGGTCTGGGTGAGTGGGCTATCCGGATGAAGCTGCTTTAGAGGGGCCTCTGCATCAGCTGGAAAGTATGTTTCGAGAAGGGTACGCAACCGCGCATCGTCAGCAGTCTCTGGACATGAGCGGAGGAAGGCCTGCGTCTTCAAGCTGAGGAACAAATTGGTCAAGTTATCCGTGAGCGGGCTAAGCTCGGGGAGAAACGTTCGCAAGAAGCCATTGTGGGCTTCCAATAGCGGTGCGCTGTCGGATTCGAATATTGTGGAACAGATTGTGGCCAGGTTCGCCATTTGTATCGTCTCAAAGTCGCCGGGCTCTTCAATCTTAAGCTCGTCAGCCAGCAGTATTGAACAAGTGTCCGAGAACATGCCGCGAGCAGCTTTAAAGGCGGCACTCAAAGACTTGTAAGCTTTGCCGGTTTCCGAGTCAGAGCTTCGGATCGCGTTCACCGTCTCAACTCGAGGCTTCTCAGAGAGAGCCAATAGTACTTGAACCGCCTATTTCATAAGGGCAATGTCAGTAAGTCAGCAGTCAATGGTGCCTGTCGGAAGAGCCTTGAGCAACGAACTTACCAGGGAGCCTAAGAAGTGTAAGCCCATGGACCGCACAATGTAAATTGGGTTCTCATGAAACTTCATTCTTTTCTGCTTCGGCCTGACAATGGGCGCAACAGGCCGGGGTATCTGCTGGGGAACCGGCATCGTTGGAACTGGGTGTGCGGGTTCGGGAGGCCTTGTAGCAATAATATTGGTGTCCGGTTGTTGAAAACCCTTGAAGGCTTGTTCGTCAATATCACCAAGCGCAGACTCGAGGAGAGCCGCAAGATCCCAGCTAGGAGCTGCAGGGGTAGCCTCGAGAGCAACAGGCTGTTGGGTTGGAGGCTGCTGAACGAGAGGCTGCTGAACGATAGGTTGCTGAACTGGGGGCTGCTGGACTGGAGGCTGCTGGACTGGAGGCTGCTGGACTGGAGGCTGCTGAATCGGAGGCTTTTGAGCTGGAGGTTGCTGAACTGAAGGCTGTTGAACAAAGTGTTGTTGGCTGACCGGTACAGGCGCACTGGTCACAGGCGCAGCAGATATGTATGAAGGCGCGGCCTGAGTGATTGGGGGTGTTGCAACATGCTGTTGTGCAGGGACAGCTGGCGTCACAGAACCCGACGGCGCAACGGCTTTTTGAGGCTCGGGGGGCCGAGTAGCAGCAGGCTGTTGCGGAATGGGTTGTTGAGAAGTGGTAGTCGGCCCAGAAGACACACCTTCAATGGCGAGTATCTCATCAAGTGTCGACACGGGCTTTGATGTTGCGACGGCCGGCGCGGCGGCAGGCGGGGGAGCAGTGGTAGGGGCGGTGGTAGGGGCTGGCGAAGCGGACGCGGTACTGGGAACTTCTGGTAATGGCGGCGCATCCTGATGCTCCGTCTTTACTCGCTTCTCATCGCCCCCCTCAGGTTCCCCTTCCGAGCTCCGCGGTCGCTTGGACATGTGCTGTTCTGCGAATGCTTTCAAGCTACTGAAGTCGATGAGAGAGTCACCGAGGGGATCGGGCTGTGGGTTCTCGCTTTTCACTTGGGTTTCTGCAAGAAGGGTCATGTCAACGTTGGTTCGCTCAGAAATTGCTGTGCCATCAAGGGGAAGCGAAAGAAGATAGCGCGCGACGCAGCGTACCACTAATGCTTTTGTCTTGAGGTGCGGAGGAGGATGAGGAGGCGGCGGCGGCAACAGCGGCGGCAACCTCCGCCCCGGTGCTCAGCGACATCTCAGCCATCGCTGCACCGATGAATTCCCCTCGATGTTTGACCTGTAAGCCGTATCATGGAGTTTCGGCGAATACGTTGGGGTGAGGCGTCGGCTTCGCGGTGGAAACTGCGGGCGGGCGGCGTTGTCGAAATGGGAATCTTTGGCGACGTCGGCAGAAAAAAAGGCGGAAAGCTTCGCGAAACTGGGCGTTCCGGGGTTGCCAAGACAAAAATTGTCCGGGCGGTTGTCTTGAGTTGAATCTATCGCGACGCAACGACAACTTGGAAGCTTTGATTTTCGTTTTGGCTTATATTTTCGGCCGATGGCGCTCAGCGTTGCTGGGTTCTTTCTACTGGTTTTTTTTCCTTTATTCTTTTGTGTCTTCGGTTCACGCACCCTTCTTCGAGAAAAGTTTAGGACGCGCGCGCAAAGTGGCTGAACGCTCGTGTTTTATAGCTTGAAATCTGCGCGTGAATGGCAGCCACGGACATTGCCCTTCCTAGCTGCATACGCAAGCCACTTTTGATGCAATGAAGTTTAAGGACCTGATGAAGAGCAGCCTCGAACGGGCAACTTTTGTTCTGCCGACTCAACTTCTGCGCAAGATGTTAGTTACCATTCGCGAGGCGCGAGCGCTACTTCGACAAATTGAAGATTCAGTATCGCGGGCGGGCGGTGAGCAGCTTTTTGAGATTATCGATAAGATATCGGCTAAACAGCGGGGGAATCTAATGGAGAGCATTGATTAGTCACATACGCTGCTACAGGCTGCCTGTCTGGTATAGGGTAGGTAGGCGCCGTACAGGGTCTTGACAACACCGACAACAACAACGCAGCCATCTTTACCTCCAACAGACCGGGAACGGAATTATGGAACTGTATGACCATGACAGCCCAGCATATTCCCAGTCATGTTTCAGAACGTCCGGTCGGCCGAAAGACCCTGGTGCCTGCCGTTGAAACTTCCGAGGCTTTTGGAGTAGGCCTGACTTGGGATAGTTATAGGAGCTCGAGAGGAGCTAGTCGCGGGGCAGGCAGTCAGTAGTGCACGCTGTATTCATCTGTTTTAATGTCCAGCAAAATGAGTAGCTTCTGTGAATACTGGAGGAAAATTCAACGAATGCAGGCACCACACGTGTTTTTTTTTCTTCCCGTACCAACAGTGTATCGCGGCTCTAAGACGCATGGTTTCGTTGGTCTATGGCGGACATTCTTTAGTCCTACTCCCAGGGCCCCCGCCTCCTGGTGGTGATGAATCAAGTCTCGCTGATTATTACCCGAGCAACCGCGTTACGTATGAACAGAGGAGCGCAGACACTGCTGACATACCAGTATGCCTTCAATAGCCGCATCCCCTTCGGATGGTTCATGACCTGGCGATTACATGGGCAACAGACCAAGTGTTCCATGGATTTTTGTAATGGGATGATATGCAGACAAACCTGGGGTGCTTTGCTGCCGTGCATCTTTGGGTCGCAGAGAATACTAGCACTAGAAGTAGCAAATATTAGTATTAGGTACTTGCACCAAGCACCAGATGCGGGGTAATCGTTCTTTGCACCCACCAAAATCAATCAGAATGAACTCAGTCCAGATGCGCCGATTTGTGCTGCTTTGCACATCTCCCCCTAACAACTCGTTCAAAATCCAAGCATTCTCAATGGCCATCAAGGTAGCATTACATAACTTCTAACGAGTCCGGAGCCGTACGTGAACTCGGGATCCTGGTCCCCTCCCTCCCTCGGTCCACCCCCAGCGACAAAACGACGTCAGGGCATGCTCCTGGCAGTGCGGGGGAGCTGAACTGGCAAGCGGGGATGATTCCAGATGCCTCGGGTTCGATTGTGCTGCGATACAACATTTGGTGCCGATATTTGGCTTTCTGGACCTTCTGCCATCCGTCCGAAAGTACAGTTGCATGCATCATGTCAGTAGTAGCAGCCGATAACCCGCGTGTTCCTCGTGTGCGTTGGAGCGAGGGCAACAAGATCCGTCCCAAGTCGCTGATTCGCTTGATTCTCTGTTCATGGGAGCCACAGTACGGTGCTGTACGTCGCAGTTTTTGCGGATATCGTTGGGACACTACAGAGCGGAAGCCACGGGTATGACATCTCGAATTCCCCATATCGCCACTCCTCCGGCAGCTTCATGCGGGGCCGCAGCAAACACATTCTATGGAATCTAGCGGCATAGTATCGGCGCTATTACTCATTGGCTCCATATCGTTCTGCTTAGAGGTTGATACGAATATAGGCCCCCCAGATGAGGTGGACTCTCGGGGTCGTGGCAGCTCCGCTTCGGAGGAGAACGCCCAGTTGCCTCCTGGGTTTGCTTTGTCTCATCTTGCAGTAACCAAGCATGGAAGCTTCCCCGCTTCTGCCACAATAACGTAGGTAACTCGGGATTATAAACTCATCGCATCCCCTCCCTCGCCCGATCTGTCTCCCTGTCTCTGCCCAGACATTCATCCATCTCTTGTCTTGCCCCGTGCCAGACCTATCACTAGTACCTACTCTACCTTGTCAACAGACTGCGCAGGCTGCTGTCGACTCACTCATAATAATACCAGACCATCCGCCGATCACTACCAACAACTACGGTGACGATCAAGACGCATAGCCCGCGCTTCATACAACATATTCAACAAAATGTCAAACCTCTCCGTTGAGCTCAAGACTCCGGTCACGGGGGCCTACACGCAGCCCACCGGTCTGTAAGTACCAGCAAGCATTATCAGCATCTCAAGTCCCGTCGCAGTTGGAGCGCCCTACGTCATAATGTCGACATAAGAACTTTTTCTCCTCGTTGCGGACGCACCGAAACGCAAGCTAACCACACTTTTGCTCCGTAGGTTCATCAACAACGAGTGGGTGGAGGCCGTCGACAAGAAGACATTCGAGGTTATCAACCCTAGCACCGAGGAGGTCATCGTCTCCGTCCACGAGGCCACCGAGAAGGATGTCGATATCGCAGTAAAGGCCGCTCGCAAGGCTTTCGAGGGCGAGTGGAAGCAAACCACCCCTGGCCAGCGAGGCCTGTACCTGCTCAAGCTTGCCGACCTCACCGAAAAGAACCTTGACCTGCTCGCCGCTGTTGAGTCCCTCGACAATGGAAAATCCATTGCCATGGCCAAGGGCGACGTCACTGCTGTGGCTGGCTGCCTGAGATACTACGGTGGGTGGGCAGACAAGATCGAGGGCAAGACCATTGACATTGCCCCCGACATGTTCCACTACACGAGGTCTGAGCCTGTGAGTACACTTTTTAGTCACTTTCCCACGCAACAAATCCGACTTCACCCTACCCAAATTCATCCCGTTACAGTACAGCTTGCTAATGGACGATATGCGAGATCTAGATTGGCGTGTGCGGTCAAATCATCCCCTGGAACTTCCCCCTTCTCATGCTGGCATGGAAGCTGGGACCTGCGTTGGCCACGGGCAACACCATCGTCCTCAAGACGGCAGAGCAGACCCCCTTGTCAGCCCTGGTCTTTGCAAACCTGATCAAGGAGGCCGGCTTCCCCGCCGGTGTCGTCAACATCCTCTCCGGCTTCGGCAAGGTCGCCGGTGCCGCTATCTCGGCGCACATGGACATTGACAAGGTCGCATTCACCGGATCGACTGTCGTTGGCCGTACCATCATGAAGGCTGCTGCGTCCTCCAACCTCAAGAAGGTCACTCTCGAGCTCGGTGGCAAGTCGCCCAACATCATTTTCAACGACGCCGACGTCGAGCAGGCAGTCAGCTGGGTCAACTTTGGCATCTACTTCAACCACGGCCAGTGCTGCTGCGCCGGCTCGCGCATCTACGTCCAGGAGGGCATCTACGACAAGTTCCTCGCCGCCTTCAAGGCGCGCGCCCAGCAGAACAAGGTCGGCGACCCGTTCAAGGAGGACACCTTCCAGGGCCCCCAGGTCAGCGAGCTTCAGTTCACCCGCATCATGGACTACATCAAGTCCGGAAAGGATGAGGGCGCCACGGTCGAGACGGGCGGTGAGAGGCATGGAGACAAGGGCTACTTCATCCAGCCCACAATCTTCAGCAACGTCAAGCCGGACATGAAGATCATGAAGGAGGAGATCTTTGGACCCGTTGTCGCCATGGCCAAGTTCAAGACCGAAGAGGAGGTTATCGCTCTCGCCAACGACTCCAACTACGGCCTTGCCGCCGCCGTTCACACCAAGGACCTCAACACGTCGATCCGCGTCAGCAACGCTCTCAAGGCCGGCACCGTCTGGGTCAACTGCTACAACATGCTCCACCACCAGCTCCCCTTTGGTGGCTTCAAGGAGTCTGGAATTGGCCGCGAGCTGGGCGAGGCTGCTCTGGCCAACTACACCCAAAACAAGTCGGTAAGTGAGATTGAAGGATGGTCGATCCGTTTGCCGACAAGTAAATTGGAGACTAAAAATGATGCTTTATCTAGGTTGCTATTCGCCTCGGCGGCGCTCTCTTCTAATCAAATCAAGTCAAGTAAAGTAAAATCGAGCGAATGTAATTTTTTTGGCACTTTAAAAGATAGAGCGGCGGAAAATTGTGGCAAATTGAACATACTTCTTTCACGCATGCAATATATCCCGAAGTTCAAAGCCATTTCCAGATGACACGTAAAGATGATTGTACTTTTCATGATAATTATGTGATGAAAATTCTTTGGTTACCATGGTCTCTGATGCATCATGTTTGAACTATCTCGGTACTATGCCCCGCATTAGTTAGAATACTTGGAAGGACCCCTCCTCCCGTGAACTGACATACGCGCCTCGCGTCCAGCAGCGGCATCACGCTATCCAACTTCGACTTTGCCAACTCCCGCTTCTAAATACTCAACCAGCAGAAAAAAAAAGACAGTGAATACCTAGAGAAGCGCCTCTCAGATTGTCAGCACAGTCATGTCCTTGCACCAACGCTCAACATCGGCCGCCGCCGGGCGGGACAAGACTCCGTTCGAGCAGCAGCGCGAGGCCCTCGTCGGGGAGATTGCCATGGTATGTATGTGTGTTGTTGTTCTTGAGACTGATTGCCGTTGTCATCTCCGCGTTCTTCTGGATCGCTGTTTTTTTTCGCCCGAATTAGTTCTTGAAATATACGGCTAATGGTAGACGGGCAATCCGCAGAGCTTCGAACAGGTCCTGGCCAACATAAACAAGCTGAACCGGTCACTCGAAGCCGTCATCACGGTACGTCCGTCCAAACTGTTCACAAGGGACTTTTTGGTCGAGGTATATGGTCCCCGCCATGCAACGCGTTTTACTAATTTTCTTCTGTCTTTGTTCATGGCATGGGCTTCTGCAGGTCGGGAATGAGTTCTCGTCAGTCGAGGCCCTTTGGTCCCAATTCGAAAACGTCATGGCCAAGGACCCAGAGGAGGGCAGGGCCGAAGGCGAGGGCAGCAGCAGGGGTGATGGTAGTGACGGCGAGCAAGCTTCGAAGCGTGCTGATAGGTGACGGGACTCTCAGATGCGCGAGTTGTGCGATTTTTCAACATGTTGTGTGATACCCCTCAGGCCTCTACATTTTTTTCGATGTTATGGTTATACGATCACGGTCTTGTTTTCTGCACATTGAGTTTTTCGTTATTGTGTGTTTTGTTTTTCTAAAGAAAGAAATGTCTTTATGTCCTATCCCGTGAGCGTGGAAAGCATAGTACAAAAGAAAGTTTGTGCGCGATGGAAACCAGCAAAGAATATTACAACAAAGGTCCAACTCTCATTGCCAGGCAAGGTCCACTGGGGCCAAAACAGACAAAAGGAGTGGCTTTCATGTCCTCGAACCCTATAACCTCCTGCTGAACAGCTCCTCACGCTTGTCCCCAACACCACCGCAACGCAAACGACATGCGAGGCGCCGCATCAAATGGTCCATGGACTCTCATAGTAGCCATAGCCACTTCCGTTGCCATCTGCCTCGTCTCCCACCTGCCCACCTGGAAGGCCTCCACCGTACAAACCGCTCGTGATGACAGCATGGCCATCGTCACAATAGGCATGTCTGGGATTTTGCCCCTTTCCCGAGACCTGAACCACAACACAAGAAAACAAAGACGAGGGGAGGGAGGGAGGAAAATGAAAAGAAGAGAAGAGAACAGGAGATAGACGTTCGTTCCAAATCATGCAATGTAAGTCATTCATTATGTTCTAGGCCTCCTGTCGGGGATGCGTGCGCTTTCCCTTGTTGCGCTCGTCAGTGAGAAAGACTGCGCACAGCCAAAGCATTCCAACCCGGGCAGGGTAGCCAACCAAAACGCCGTCAACAGCGACCAAAGAGAATGGAAAGGGGGAAAAGAGAGAGCCAAGCGAGCCAGACAAAACAAAGGGAGGGGATAAATAGAAGACTGGGAGAAACCGGAATAGCAGAAAACCTTGGGAGACGAGAGATATCACAAGAAGTTGCACTTCCTCTTCTTCCTCTTGGGCACACCGACGACGCCCGCGGCCCCGTGGCTACCGCGGCTAGAAAACCCGCCGCCGCCTCCCCCACCCGTCGCCTGGGCCTCCATGGTTTTGCGGTCGTTGGCAATGACGGTGTCAAGGGCGCGCTCAAAGATCTCGTCAACACCGCGCATCTCCTTGCTGCTGCACTCCATGTACTGGGCGTTCATCTTGCGGGCCACGGCCTGACCTTGTTCGGTAGTGACTGGCGTGAGTCCTTGCGTCTTGAGCATGTCGATACACGTCTTCCTGAAGCGGAGGTCTGATTTGAGGCCGACAAGGATGAGAGGCGTGTAGGGGCAGAAGTGCAGAACTTCGGGGTACCACTGGAAGGAGCAAAATGATTAGTATCAAGATTTTATTTTGGGGCAGCTGCTCGAGCTTGACAATTGAAAATCGAAAGTGGAAAATACCTTGTCCATGACGTTCTCTAGTGAGTTTGGGCAATCGATCGCGAAGCACACAAATATCAAGTCGGTTTCCGGGTAGGAGAGGGGACGCAGGCGGTCGTATTCCTCCTGGCCGGCGGTATCCCACAGAGCGAGCTCAACGGTCTTACCACTGGAACCGTGTGTTGGGTAGGTAATGTAGTTTTCGAAAACGGTCGGCACGTATTTCTTGAGACAGTAGAATTCCAGTCAGCCCATTAGATCTTGAGCTATGCTCTTCATCTTGTATCAAGAGCTCCCAGTTGTAGCCCTCTCTCCCTATATCTCTCCGTCATCCACCAAACTTACCTCTGGAAAGTATCCCTGGCTGTAGCTGATGAGTAGACATGTCTTGCCACAGCCACCGTCGCCAACGACGACAATCTTCTTTGAGTAGGATGGTGCCTCGGTCATGGCGGTTGCTGATGACTCCCTTCCGGTTGATGCGCTCATCGTTGTGCTGACAGTACCATCGCTCGACCTGGTTCCGCGGGGCTCTCGTCGCTCAATCGTGGACCTTCGCTGCATCGACGGCTCGTACTTTTCGTTGCTGGGCTGGTTGCTCTGATAATGGGAGTTGCGGTATTGGTATGACGAAGCCATTGTCCGTGGCTGGGCCTCGTTTGTGTGTTGTTTCCTTGGGGAAAAAACCCTCTTTCAGTCCGGTTGGGGAGAGAGTGGGCTTGCTTTGGGGTTGGTCCTTCGCCGCCTTACACCTCTAGGATTTCGGGTAGCGAATTTTTGAAGCAGAAGTGAGGAAAAAAACGGGTGCCTGGTGTAGATCAACCACAAGTTTTCTTTCAGCTGCTCACCTGCCTGAGGGAATGCGGAGGTAATGGATGATGCAACTGCTCTACTGCTGCCGAGAAATTGTGATTGTGCGAAGAGGAATGTGGTGCAGGACTGAAAAACGGGTTGGAGGATTGATTGTGTTTGTCCGAGTTTGAGAGTCAACAGGCGCAAAGGTGGGCACGGCACGCCTTCATCAAGTGGGAAGATTGACGCGGGCAGCGGAGAGTGCAGTGCAGGCTGGGAACTGGGCACAGAGTCAACATGTAGCTGGCCCGTTGACCTGGCAACCCGATAAACTGTCGCAAACAAGATGACGCCACGGAGGCGGGTCAAGGTGGGGCTTTTTCTCCAATCATCCAGCCAAAACGCCAAACGCTAGTGTGGCTTGACAGAGCGCGTTGTGCCATTTCTAGTGGGTCTGTGCTCAGCCACACCAAAGTTTTGATTGATCCACAAGAAGCAAAAGGCAAAAACGCCGCACTTCTCCCATCCTGACCAAAGCACCGAAAACTCTAACCATCACTCCTGTCCGAGAATCTCACAACTCTTCCATACCCATCTTCCTCATACAGTATCACCGCCAGAGACAAGTGTCACCATGGAGGTCGACGACAGCTCCAAGAGCAAGTACATCACTCTTGTCTCCCGCGAAGGCTACGAGTTCGTTGTGCTCCGCGAGGCGGCCGCCGTCAGCTCTACGATCAGGAAGATGGTCAATGGCATGTTCAGCGAGTCCAAGACGGGCCGCTGTCACTTTGAGGACATCAAGTAGGTCTTCCGTTGTCCTTGTCTTGCAAGACGGGCTTCTTTTCAGCTTTGATCCCTCCATTCCCTCGATGAAAAAAAAAAACCCTCTTGGTTTCACAATGATGATTGTCTCCGACTCTTTTCATTAGCTGCCTGACGAGGCATTGCAACTTTGCTTTGCAGGCCTACATGGAGCATTATTTTCTACACTTGATCTGATCGCCATCTCTTTCTCTCTACTTCGCGACTCCCTCACGTACTCACTCGGGCGAGGCTGACAACCGCCTAGTGGCGTAGTCTTGAGCAAGGTTGTCGAATACTTCCATTACTGGTACAAACATCGCGATGATCAGGACGTCCCTGATCTTGAAATTCCGACCGAGCTCTGTCTGGAAATCCTCATGGCCGCCGACTTCCTGGGTCTAGACAGTGCGTTGCCAGCTAGCCCAGCCCTCCTACACTCCCATTCATGCTGACCGTGAACGCAACAGAGATCTCGTGAAGTCATTTGATCTCTGCACCTTGGCCTTTGAGGTCCTGGAGTTGGCTGAGAGGTTGGTACGGGTTTCACTCAATAAGGTCCGAGGAAGGCCTGGAGTACCAGTCTCCTAGAAAGGTTCATGGGCAAGCCCACAATCACAATGGCTGTGCTGGCAGATCCGAACCAACTGCTAGCCATGGACTTCCCATTCAACGACTGACAGCTCGACCTACCCGAGCAAAATTTGCTGTCGTGATCAGTGAACGCAAATCATTCAACCTCTACTTTGACACACCATTCAAGCATATGCGTTCAACTAGACTACTATGTCCATGGGTTGATCGTCTAATAAGAATGGAAGAACAAGCTCAATCCCCCACACTCTGCTCGATCGGTTACCCTCGCGGTGGTCCATGGCTTTTTACGAGGGGAAACATATACTAGAACTAGAACGTGAAATAACAATATACTGGTCTATTCATATCCGCCGTTTTGCACTTCTGAAAAAAAGCAGCGATGCGGCCGATGTTGCTCTATTATATTTTGTCTCAAAAAAAAGTCATCGCATGATGCTCAACATTGACTAGACTTGAGAGCCAAAGCCACCCTGCTATCCTCTGATCGCATTTGGCGAAAATTGACAACTTGAAAAGAGCAATCAGTCGGCGTTTTCGCTCTCATCCCTCTCCCTCTTCGCATATACCTCGAACTGGCCCAAGAATGCAAAAATGGCGCTTTTGTTATCGCGTCGCCACGCGATCTCATCAACAGTGGGATCAACGTCTTCCACCTTAGCCTTGGCCTTGCAGTACGGTCTCGGACTGTTTCCCCCGCAAAGCTTGGGGGTGTCGTCGCCAGAACGGTCCCCTGCCGCACGCCTCCGCTTTCTGGGCCTCCATTCCCTACTATCCTCGACCTCTTTCTTCGGGGGGTCGGTGAGCACAAGCTCGAGACCTGGTGACGACGCCCCGCCGCCGTCGGTCACCGCCGCCTTGACGGCGAAGAACTCGCTAACAAGTCGCGAGAGCCTCTGGTTGCGACTGCCACTGCGCTTCTTCTTGGCGATCCACTCGGCCATTCGCGCCCACAGCGGATCGAGCGACGGCGCGATGCCCGGCAAAGTGCTGTGGAAAATGATGCCGCGCTTGACGACCCACAGGATCTCCACAGCCGTCCGGTGCAGCACATTGAGATTTGGGTCCTTGGTCGTCCACTCCCAGAGGCCGCATAGGATGTGTGCGAACTCGACCTCTGACACAGCGCGGGTCTCGAGGCCTAGGCTCGCCCAGTATTCAAACAGATTGACAATCGGCTTGCTGCGGTTGGGCCAGATGATGCACATAGTGACACAGGTCCATATAAACCTGAAGATGTAGCCCCTGGGGATCGACGAGGGCTCAATGCGCCGCATCACGTCTGTGATGTCGTAATACCTTGCCACGGCCTTGTCGAGTACCGTGACTGGGACGGATCCGTCGTCAATGAGACTCACGGTGGCATGTTCGTTGCAGATAAACGCATCGAGGTGGTTTCCGGTGCCTATGAACTTGGTAAACGGCGTCTTTTCGATTTCCTTGGTCCGATTCCTGACGTTCCAGAAAATGTCGGCACCAGCGGCCACCAGGCATTCCAAAGTCGACGCCATGGCCTCTGGATCATAGCATACGGTGTGGTCGACGGGCCTTTCGCCGTTCACGTCTGCTGCCTGTGCATCTGCACCTTGCTCAAGCCTGTTTGTCGAGTTTGTTAGATGTCGCTTGAGCGTCGCATGGACTGACGCAGATGAGAGACCATCTCGTGGGATATTGTTTCTCACATTTTTTGGACAATCGAAGGGAAGCCAAGCTTGACTGCCAGGAGGAAGTCTGGCCTTCTTGGCGTCACGTCCCATCTCTTCAGATTGAGGAGCTTCAGAGGTATTTGGCAGGTGGTTTCTTCTATTCTCTTATAGGCTCTTGAATTCGAAAGAACGTTGCGTAATAGTTTATCATCCTCGAGAATTTGAGGAGCGATGTCGAGAAGCATATTGAAGCAGCGGATGTTGTCCTTATCAACAAATTTCTTCAACAACTCTTGGATCTTCGAAGCGGATATTTCTTTGCTGCGATATCCCTTTCTGCTCATCTTAGCACACCTTGACAAAGCTCCTAAATCGGAGAGATGCCAACTATAGATTCGAATCTTCAAGAACAGCGTGTAATTCGCACCACGAAGAAATTCTGCGGAAGCGTTTGCTGGTCCAAGATTTTCCAGAACTATATCGATCAGGAGTGGATGCCTGGAAGCAATACCATCTTCGAGCATCTTGTCAAACACGGTGACACTAAGGTCACACTCGTCGTAGATCCCCTCTAGGAGCAGCCCGTGTTTCAACAGAAGTACCACTTTTTGTTCTAGCTCGTCGTCGTCGACGGTTGACTCGAGCAGATATGGCAGTGCAGTCGATTCCGGAAAGGCGCCAGCATCGAGAAGGATCTCCATGATGCGGATTGGTTGGTCCATGGCTAGACTAAGAGGTGTTCGGCCCTCGTACGGCTCTGGGAAGTAGTCCTCGCTCCGTTCCGCTTCGAGATCAATTCCCGGAAGCTGGACGAGTCTCTCAAGCAATCTTTGGCGCGACTGCTCCCACTCTTCGTCTTCCATACCCCTGGAAAGACGGGAGGGAGTGCGGCTGATACACGCCATGTGTAGGGCCGTAAACCGCAAGTCCCCCGAGTGGACACTAGCGCCCGCATCAAGCAGGGCGTGAGCTGCGTCAAAGTTGTGATTCCAAACGGCGCATTCAAGGGGCGCAAGCGTCTCATCGGGGTCTTCCATGTCAAGTGCGAGGTCGACGCCAAGCTCGACAAGGGCCTGTACCACGCGCTGGTCACCAGTGTTGAGGCTGGCATAATGCAAAGCGTTGCGCTCCAATCCGTCGGTCTGGTTGATCAGGTGAGGTCTAGTCTTGGCAATATATCGAACTGTCTCTAATCGCCCCTTGAAGGCAGCAGTATGGAAGGCACTGGCTGCCAGCTCCTCATGATCGTGGAGCGGATGGTATGGCGAGGCGCCGCGACGGAGGAGGATCTCGGCGGTAGAGTCCCTCCCAAAGCATATGGCAAGGTGGAGTGGCGTTACGGGTGTCTTTGAAAAGCAATCAAAGTCCAAGTGGCCCTGGCCAGTGACATCGACCTCGAAATCCTCAAGCAGAATATCGCAGCGACAGAGACCGAGTGCAGGAGCGTTGATGCGGGCACCATGGTCAAGCATCCAGTGAACGACTTGGTCGTGGCCAGCACGCGCTGCAAGATGCAGTGCGGTAAAGTCAACGTCTGATGTATTGAAGGGCGGCGGCAGCCTTGCCAAGTTCCGCCGCGAGCAGTAGGAGGCGGTACGGTCATTGAGCTCTGCCCCAGCGGCGTGAAGCCTTTTGAGGGTCTCTAGTTGGCCTGACCTAGCAGCCCAAAACATGGCACTGGCGTCTTCGCGGCGAACATTGTGGCGGTAGAGTAACCTCTCGAGGAGAAGCCTGGTCTTTGAGTTTACAGCGACCAGGGCTGCCTTGTATCGAGTGTCAAGTGCGTCGAATATCGACAGCAGGATGTCGTCTGGGAGATCCAAGAACGATTTGTGCATTTTGTTTTGCGGCTTGGCTGCGAGAAACAGCCGGTAGTCAAACTGAATGACTGTCAGGCGGCTGCAGATGCCGCTCGGGTTCTTGTCTTGGGGGACGGCGTCGCCGCGATCAATAGGACGCGTCAGATTACTCAAACGGACGGGTCATTGGAGGAGCCGGGCACAAATGCACACCTCTCTACGACTGATGAGCGTTTTCTGGATCGCCCGCGAATGCGATCAAACGGAGTCTCAACCATTGCACGGTGCGGGCAGGGAATGGGTATTCGTGACGCTCAGTTGTGGTCACCGTCGGGTCGGGCTTGCCCTGTGAGGCTAACAAAAGCGGGGCACACGCCGGGATTTGGCCCGTGAGTTCCGAGGCAGGATTGGGAAAGCGCAATCACGAGTCTCTCATGGACTTTTCCGAATTGCTTCTTTTGGCGATTGCTTTTCCCTGGCAATCAATCACGTCTGGGGAGAACATTGCAACATATGAGCCAGATCTTTCCTGTATATCTACCGAAGGCAGAGGAACCAGCTCCATTACTCCAGGCAGTTTAAATCTCGCTTTCGCTTTCTTTCACTTTTAACTTGTGCTACCAAGCAGCCAGCCATCCAGCCAGTGGCTATTTGTCCGAAGGTTGAGAGCTACACCATCCAGACTTTCTAGCATGGCTTCCCGCAGACCAGAAATGGCCCTTCTTCATGGCATCAGAAGTGAGTTGATACCAACATACACCAATCATGAGATGTGCTGGACAGCACAGGGCCTTGGTACCCGACCGTGGCTGGGTGCTATGCAAAAGTCTGCTTACCTATTTCATACATTGTCTCTCGGTTTCCTGCCTCAGACATTGACAAAGTGCAATACGGCATCCGAAGGATCACTACTCTAGTTGCCACACGCCTGGCTCCCACCTGTTATGACGCGGCTGGCAACAATTGAAAAAAGTCAGTTTTCGTTTGCCGATTCAGGATATTCACTTCGGGCTATTGGGGACGAGAGAGACAGAGCAAACGGCACGGCTTGCGGCTTTGCCAGGCCGACCAGAAATATGAGACGGCTGTGGGCTGTACCAAGTGCAACAGCCCGCATCCCCCGACATGTCGAACCCACCCAAGGAGAGGCTGGGAGACGACGACGACGACAGTGGAGAGAGCCTCCTTTTCAGGAATATGCTTCTCACTGATGGAGTGCTTTGTGAGGACAGAATTGGCAATAGCAAGCAATGCCTCCTGTTCGAGTCAGTCCACCTAATACCAAAGCAACCCAGGGTGTGCCAGTCTGTCTGCCGACCTCCTCACCACACAGCTGTCATGAGGAGCGCACAAGTTTTCTCGATCGTCTTTGGATCCCGACACCGCCTCAAGGTTTCTGGGGATCGGTTTCTATCCGACTATATCCAGCTTGGGTTCATTACTAGTGCTAGGTATGTTCAGGGGGCTGGGTGACCACATAACCACCTCATCCACCACCACCACCAGCACACCAGCTGTACGCGAGTACCGGCGGTCAAAGTCTCGCGGGGATTCAGCTGCGAGAGAATTCTCTTCAGTATGAGAAGAGCCGCCGGTTGGGATGGATATCCAGGATCGATGGTTTTTCGGCCACCTGGCATATAGCCTGCGCTTCCGGGACCATCCCAGAGCCTTCAGACTTTGGTGTCGTCCAACCTCCTGGGCATTAAGTCATCTTTTTTTACCAACGTTTCAGTGAACGCAGTTACCGCCTGACGTCACCCACCGAATCCCTCTCTCTTTTACTTTACCTTTCGCGACATCCTCAACGGCGGGCCGATCGTCCATTTCAGCCACCCCGAATGCGGTAACAGTATCTCGGCACGCTTCGTCTTGAGGCCACTTGCAGCAACATTCATTTTCATGACATCGGCTCAAAGGGCACACCCTTCATTTTCCGGTCTTGCGCTCATGATGGGACCCTGGCAAAGGGGAGTACTCTTCACCTGACTTTTGGTGGCTGGCCTTGTCGTCAACTTGCGACTATGGCCTTTTGCTACCCGGGTATATGCCCCTTATTCTATGATACTGGTAGCCAGGATCAGGTTCCGATTTCCGTGCAGAAATTGCTGTGGCTAGGTCTGTTAAAGAGCCGAGCCGGGGGCAGTGCGATCTGGCAGACCCTTCAGGGATGGCAGGGGGATGCATTCAGGTGAAGTAGCATAACCCCGTCTTTGAGTATGCCTTGAGATATTTGTGCCCGCATTCTGTCCTGATATAATATGCGTTCCAAGCCTCTCCGGTCTAGTTCTTGTGACACCTTCTGTTTCCTCTCGCCCATCGGCATCTTATTTATCAATGAGATGGACCACCTTGTCTACGTTTAATGTTATTGGAGAACACATTCTCGATACCTAACCTGGCTACTCTTTGAACTCTTTATTATACCCATCCATTACTGCGCTACTGGACCAACTCCATCTTAATCTTTTGGTTACTACAAGCACACGCTGAATTCTAAACTAGACATCTCCCACATCTTTGGCAGCCCAAGGAATACCCAACAGACATGGCATCGGTTCCGGAACCAGGCGAAGGTATTGACGCCTCGACCCAGGTACCGACTCCAGAGAAGCCTTCGTCGCAGCCGATGTCGCAGCCACAGTCGCAGCCCAGGCCAGCCCTTGTGGAGCGCGACGTTGCTTCTTCAGACTCTGAGGGTCTCCCGCCCCAAACCCCCATGTCGGCCACGTCCGGCCAGGGGCCATCATCAAGAGGCACTTCGCGCCGTCGGAAACGGAGCCGCAGCAGAAACCGCTCCGTCTCAGCAGCCACTGTACACAACCCCTACGTTCCCGCGGAACTGCCCTCGACAAGGAGGCAGCGACACAGCTCAGATGACTACGAGGAAGAGCGCGGCGGGCGTACAGATTCTGCTCGCCACCCCGATAGCAGACCACTTCCGCGCTCTCGTCCTCCCCGTGCGTACCTCAACCACCCCGCGTACGCTGGCCTAGACTCTCCCGCCAGGCCGTACGCAGAGGACGGCAAAGGCCACCGCGAGTTCCGCTACGATGTCGACCCCAACAACCCAAGGCATCAATATGACGAGGAGTATGGCTACGGCACCGGGTCGTCCTATGGCCTCGGCATGCCCGGACCCCACCCATTCATGCGCCTCAATGGCCCTTCCGGCCCCAGCCAGTTTGGCGGCGCCGAGAGCATCGCCACCAGGATAAACTGGAAGGAATTAACTCGCGAGGAGCGCAGTGAGGTCCTGAGGCTCCCCTGGACCCAGTGGATGAACAGCGACATCAAGAACCACTTCGTCGCCATGCTGGGCGAGCTGATTGGCACGACCATGTTCCTCTTCTTCGCCTTTGCCGGCGTCGAGGTTGCCACTCTGGGTTTGCCCCAGGGCGCGCCCTTCAACATTGCAACGCAGCTGTACATCGCCCTCAGCTTTGGCTTCTCGCTCATGGTCAACGTCTGGATCTTCTTCCGCATCAGTGGAGGCCAGTTCAACCCGGCCGTGACGCTTGCGCTTTGGATGACGGGCGCTGTCGACGCGGCAAGGGGTGTGTGCCTCGTACTGGCCCAGCTCTGTGGTGGCATGCTCGCCAGCGTCATCGTGCGCTTCCTCTTCCCGGGTAACTTTAACGTGCGCACCAGCCTGGGTCAGGGCACCACGCTCGCCCAGGGCGTCTTCATCGAGGCCCTGCTCACGGCCGAGCTCGTCTTTACCATCCTGATGCTGGCCAAGGAGAAGCACAAGGCCAACTACATGGCGCCCGTTGGCATTGGCCTGGCTCTCTGGATCGACCACATGGTCGGCGTTCCGTTCACCGGGACAGGAGTCAACCCCGCGCGCAGCTTCGGCCCATGTGTCATCACCACGACTTTTGAGCCTGAGCACTGGATATACTGTGAGTTCTTCTTTTATTCTACTGTGGAATTCGAGATCATAGCTAATCACTAACACCAAATAGGGGTTGGGCCTGGCATCGGTTCTCTCATTGCCGTGGCATTCTACAAGCTGATCAAGGTTCTCGAATACGAGGTAAGTTTCTAGGCGCTTATTGGCAGACTGCTTTCTAAAGTAGAATCCTCCACTGACTAGTCATAAACAGATGGCGAACCCGGGACAGGACGGGGACGCTGAGAATGATCCGACGCAGAACCCAGCCAAGAAGGCTGAGTTGGCGGCAGGAAGAAGGGTAAGCTTCCAGGATCCCCCTTCTGCGGGACTACCACTCAGGGAGTATTCGCAGAGAGAGTATCTGAGCAAAGAGTGACGCTCGAGCAATCTACTCGAAAACAGTTCGCGAGGGGTTTCGACGACTAGCTTGACTGGTCCTCGTTCCCATCCGGATCTGCATTTTTTTCTTTCCTTTCCGCATGCCTCGCGTATTTTTTTGTCTTCCACATCTGGTCTTTCTTGGCTTTCAGTTTCATGATTGCAGGTTTTTTTGTGTCCCTCTAAAATGTTTACGTTTCGCTGCTCTTCATTGCAATATTTCCAGCAAAGCCCGATACCTTGACTGGTCCATCTGAGGCGGTCCTTGCGTTGCTTGTTTCCTAAATATCCTTCCATACATTATTCGACGCTCTGCTCCACTACGCGCTTCATCCAAGACCAGTGACATGTTCGCACCCCGATCCAGTACTGCATCACTCTGACAAGGTTAACCTAAAGTCTGTTTGCGGTTCATGTCATCACCCTTGCTTGGACTTTTTCCTTGTTTGCCACGTAGTTAAGGGCAGCTGCTCGTTCGAAATTACTACGTATGGCTACAAACTCTCTCGGCCATGGCGGCTAAGGAAAGGTGCGCGAGCGTGTGTAAGGTTTATGAGGGATGGGATGAACGGGGAAAGGGTAGGCACTCTAGTCATCTAAGCGTCACGACAGTAACAGAAATTAACAAGTTCGCCACAATTGCATACGTAGACACAAAGCTTCTTGTGGTGAAGGTGTAAATCGTGTCGAGATTCTACTACAGGCGAGTAAGGGGTGAGTACCTGAACGGTGCCATATCACCAGAGGCGCCTGTGCTAACATCCAACTTGACACGCGTAACAGTAGACAGACCCTAGATATGCTTTCCCTTGAAAACCTGGAATTGCAGGTTCAAAAGATTCACATGCACAAGCACTACATGACTTTTTGCTGCGCAGGATAGGTTGATATCTCAGTGGTCATCCATACCTCAGACCACAGCTGGGAACGGTTAGGCTGTGCAGACATCCCAAGGCCTTCATCCCATGCCGAGGACATCAAACCAGGGTCCTACAACAAGATCCTGTTTCTCGGATCGCTAGCAGGTCTGATAAAAACATTTTGACTTTGACTGTGCTTCCAAGCCCCCTTCCTAGGTTCCCGGTCATCAGCAGCCTGCTTTTCTGTTTGTTATTTTGTTTCTTGTTTATTTTCTGTGTTTCTGGCGCCCCTCGTGATGAGGCGATGCTGGCGTGGTAACTTGGGACGAAAAGTTCTCGGCGAGAGAACAAGACAAAACAAGAGCCGAGTGTATACGTATCGGACGCCAAGTCGGGTGTGCTATTTGCGGCACTCGAGCCGAGAGAGAGAACTTGCTTCTTCCGGTCGATCATCACAGCTCCTGTCTCCCTTGGCTTCACGCGTACAGAGGAAGTCCCCACATAGAAGGATATAAGGAAGAAGAAAAAACATGGCAAGTCCGGCAAACCCCCAGTCCCAAGGGAGGGGCTGGCATTGGTCAAAGAATAGCCAAAAAAAGGCAAGCCCGTCTCGGCCGGAAAGAGGGATACCCCCTGAGGCAAATGGACCCGGAGGGCCAACTTCTCTCTCAGCCCGGGGTGTCCACCACACCCTCCTTTTTTACAAAACACGGCCTGGGTAGCCCGGGCATGCCGTGGACCCCGGAAACTCAGGCTGCCCCGGTCCGTTGTGAGGAGCGCTGGCGGTGGGTGGTGCAACAAAGTCTAGGGGGGTCGAAGGGGTAGTGTGCCTTGTGTGCGTAGGTCATCAAGTGTGAGAGCCCTTTTCCCGACGTCATATTTATGGTTCTTTGACATCGGCAACCCCGTTTAATGTTCCCGCCGAAGCAGAGAGTCGCAAACTTTCAATATGAGATGGCTCGTGGCTTTACGGCGTACCCGTGCTTGCCCCGTAAGTATCCCGACTCGCATCTTTTGCAGGTGGTTGGAGGGCAAAATCCCACCAGAATGTGCGGATGATCCGGGTCGTATATCACGGTCCTGCTATTGTTCTTGTGTCAATATACTGCATTGCTGGCATCCAGCCTTTTTCTTTTTTTTCGGTCAGGCCGACCCTAAAGGGTAGTTTCCAAAGTGGAATCTCGATCGTAGCATCTCCTCCGGGCTGGTCGGCATGCTCCGAAGAGGAAAGGCTGGAGAGGGGGGGGAGGACCCTATAATATATCACCGTTCATATACGTACATATTCTGTGTGGTATAACTGCTATAGAGCCACAGGGATGGGCTGACACGATCGGCGGCTATGCGTTGTCCGTGGTGCATGTATATGACCTTGCGAACTCCTGTAATATTGTTCGGCTGGACTATCAAGGGGAG
>JARHUK010005253.1:0-10004 GCA_031001725.1 Pseudopyricularia javanii | reverse complement strand
GTCTTGACTGGAGATGGTCCCGTGGCCCATGGGACAAACGCAATTTCTTGGCTGTCTGTCTGGAAGTGGGAGGTCGTACGTAGGTTTTTTTTTTTTTTGTTTTTGGACAGCAGCGATATGTATCGAGGCTGAGAAGGGGCAGTGCTGGAGACAAACTCGTATACTCGGTGCTGTATTACGAAGCCTCTCTTCCTTGATAAATATGTACGGTACCTAAAATTATCCATTTCTATTCAAACTCAATAACTGCCCTCTGGAATCCTCTACTTCCATCGCAATTGCCATTTTTCGGTCTAATTCTTGGCATTAAAAGGCTAGTGCATCCCAGGCAGGTACGATACGGTACCCGGGAACGGTGCAGGGTTGCCAGGGTCCAATCCAAGATTTGGAGCTGAAGCTCGCCCCGAGCTGACGTCATCGGGCTGCCACGGATTGGCATTGAAGCTTCTTGTCCGGAGCTCATCGCCGGTGATTACGGGCTCTTTCCCTCCCATGCCACCACCCACACATACAATCCAATCAAAGAAGGCGTCGACGTCCTTTTTGTTCTATTTTCTTTTTTTTTCGGCTGTTGCTTTTTCCTGCCTCCTTCTCCAGACTCTTTCTTAATACCTGGACCTTGCTTGATCACACATCCTTGGCGATAACAAAGGGTCACTCACAATCCACTGCCAGGGCTTCTTCTCTCTCTCCCTCTCTCTCTCTCTCTCTCTCCGTTAAAAACACCCTGCGACCCCAACCAACCGTCATCTCGTTTGTCGCAATACCTCGCGCTAGGATACAGGCCTACGCAAACACTGCCGTCATAAGGAGCCTACTCCAACAGTCACCAACGCTAGTCAACATCTAGACCCAGACATTATACCCTAGTGGCCCTCTCATCCCCTGGGCATATAACAGCTATCCTCTTTCTTCGTTTTCTCGACAGTAACCCACCCTCACTTGCTTCTGATGAGCATATACAACCCGACATCGAGTGCGCTTCGCCGGGAAACACTGGCAAAATCCAACCTATAATCACCCCAAGTCAGAAGCCATCGCCCACAACATGTTGCGACTGTCATACTGGGTTCTGCCCATAATATCAGGCGTCGTCTGGCTCGCCACCCTCCTTGGACTGCTCATCAACTGGACCGTTAATGAAGACCGCGTAAAATACGGAAGCATGGGCGACAACCAGACCATCGCCTTCATCAGCGACACCGGCGCATACAGGCTGAAGCCGCTTTTCGTCACGGGCTGCATCATAACAACCGTCTTCCTGGACGCCGGCTTCCTGGCCGACAGATGGCTGAGGCACAAGGGTAGACTCGTGCCCAATTCTACCTTGGGGGAAAAGATCTTGTCGGGCTTGGTAAGCTTATCTGGCGGTCATCTCTTGACTGACGTGAGTTGTGTGGGTACGTACCTAACTAACCACATTCGCCTTTAGACGATTTTATTCGCCATCGTAGGAACAGTTGGCTTGATCTGTCTCAGTATCTTCGATACAGCCAGTCACCCCAACCTGCACAACATATTCTTGGCCTTTTTCATGGGTGGATACACGATCAGCGCCATCTTTATCTGCTGGGAGTATCAACGCCTGGGCCGTAAGTCTCCACCACAAGACGTGCTTTCACAAAGACGACATCACTAACACTGCTACTCCACAACCCAGGAAACCGAGACCACCGCGTCCTCCGCGTCTCCTTCTGGATCAAACTCACCTTCATCATCTTCGAGGTCCTCCTCTGTGTCGGCTTCGGCATCGCTAACCGCCTCCGCCAGCTCGACGCCGCCGCCGTGATCGAGTGGGTCATCGCCTTCGTCTTCTCGTTCTACGTCTTCTCATTCTACGTCGACCTGTACCCGGCAATTTACACCAAGAACGGCAAGCCATACACCCACCCGACGGTGAGCGCCTTCAGGACAAAGGGTATGGCACGCCCACCCCAGCCGCCCATGGCCCAACGATACCGCGGCGCTTCAGACCCCGTGGCGGCGCTGGAGGATGGCCGGATCGAGGACGGTCCCGTGGCCACCGCGGGCGCGGCAGGAGGGCCCTTTGGCTCAGGTCCCATGTCGCACACCGAAAGGGAGTACTATCAGCGCCCGCCAGTGCCGCAAAATTTTTAGGATAGAGATTCGCGGCGTGGCAGCGACCAGTTGCTTGTTGAGAAAGAGGACGCGGATGCGGACCTGGACCTTGGCAAGCAAATGCTGCCACCTCCTGCCCGACGAAATTCGGGAAGGAGGAACGTGGTCTTACTCGTGAGGCGGTCCGCCTCTGGTATACGATAAATGGGAAAATATCATTATGCGGTGCAAGTTTTTGCACCGAAAATGTTGACGGTTTTTTGTCTGGTCTTTGGGAACAAGCAAGCGAGTTTCTTTGGGATTGTTTTTGCTACGAGTTTCTACGGCGTTACGATGGCAAGATCTAGACTCACTACCTAGGTGGTTCAAGTAAATGTATAATCCTAAATGTTTTTCAACTGCTTTTCAAGACAATTTCCGGAACAGAAGCTCTCGGAAAGCCACAGCCACTTTGCCCATTTCCGAACTGGGGACACACCAACTAAAAACTCCGCAGATGAGATATATACGAAACTCGGAAGAAAGCCACATCACGCACATGTCGACGAGAACAAGACCTCGCCCAACCTGTGCATTACTACGTCCTTTAGTTTGCCTCTAGTTCCAAGAACCTACACCTATACATGCCAGTAGACGGCGTCTAGTGCCATCGAATCCCCCGACGTGTGCGCCAGAGGGGGCTTACTTTCAGGTTACCCTCCGCCCTACCCACCACCATCGAAATTACAACCCACCCAGAAAAAAAAGTCAACCCCCGTCGGCGACCGGCTTTTTCTTCTTCTTCGGCTTCGCGACCGGCTCGCCCTCAGCCGCACCGCCAACGTCCCCCTCACCACCGAGGGCGACAGGCGCCTTCTTCTTCTTCTTCTTCGGCTTGGCGACAGAAGAGGCAGCGTCCCCGCCGCCCTGGCCCTCATCCGCTCCCTCCGCCAAAGCCACGGCTGCTGCCGCCTTTTTCTTCTTGGTCGTCGTCGTCGTAGACTTCTTCTTCTTCTGCACCACGGCGACGCCCTCGGCCGGCACGCCCTGCGCGACCTGGATCCGCTCGTTGGCGCGCTGCATCTCGAGCCGTAGCCGCTCGACCTCCTTCATCGCCGCCGCCATCTCGGCCTCCTCGCGCTTCTGGAGTTCCGGGTCGCCGCCGATGCCGCCAGGGCCCGACATGTCGTCGTCGCTGCGGGCGGCGTGCAGGCTCAGCGCGCCGATGCTGCTCGAGTCGACCTTCAGCAGCGAGTTCTTGGGCCTCTTCTGCTGCTTGCCCTTGCCCGCAGCCTTCCTGCCCCCGTCCGAGTTAGTCTCCGAGTCGTAGTTGCCTGGCGTCGACCGACCGCTCCCACCGAGCGTTTCATCCGCCGCGACGACAACGCGCTGCCTCGGTTTGGGCTTTGGCGCTGCGGCGGCGGCAGTCTTGTGTGGTTGGGATGCGCCGTCGATTTTTGACAGATCCAACGCCATAATAGGGATCGAGTCGATGTCCAGATCCGGTCCGTTTTCCTTTTTGAGGATGCTGTGTATGGGTGTCGACGTCCTCGAGATGCCGGTCGAGGCAGAAGGTATGTAGAAAGGATCGTCCTTGTTCTTCTCCAGGCGGTCGGCCTTCCGGCGAGCCAGGATGTCCGGGTCCAGGTAGCTCTCTTCCCCGGCATTTTGGTATGAGCTCGTGATCTCCTCGGGCGCATCTGCCAGCCTGTTAATGGCAGGTTCCGAAGAGGAGACACTTGTTGGAGCAGGCCGATGGTGGTAGTATATCTCGAACTCGTCATCATCCTCCGCCGGCAGGTTCAATATGTTTGCCTCTGCCAGCAGTCGCTCGAGGTTGGGATTGATGGGCCGGTTCAAGTCCAGCCCGTCGGGAAGAGGCACATTCTTCTGCGCTCCCTGTGCTACAGATTTCAACTCCCGCCCTGTGAACAGTGAGGGTATAGCCTGGGTTAGTAGCAGTGGTGGATCCTGATAAACCTCGTCTGTGGACACCTCTTGGCCAGAGACCGCCTCCGCCGTGAGCTTGAGCAGCTCTGTAAACTGAACAGCCCGTTCCTGTATCTCCAGGTTGGGATGTGAGGGAAATGGCTCCAAGGTGTGCAGCAATCGCGTCATCAGCAGCGATATCCTGGCCTTTCGCTCAGCTGTCCATTGAGACCCCTCATCGCCGGCAACAAGCGCAAATATCTTCATGAGTGCTTGCATCGAAGCGGCCACCACATCGGGGTAATGAGTCTTGGTCAGGACGTGCAGAATCGAATTCATGGTGTCCTCTGGGTGTGTCAAAAATGAGGCGTATTCCCCGAGAATCCAAGACGCAGGAGCGACCACCTTGGTTGTCGATGACACCTCGGAACCAAGACCCGCGATGATAGACTCGGCCGCTCGTACAGCCGAACTCCTGATGGCCTTGACCTTGACAGCTATATTTCGCAGCTCGTCCCCAATCATCTCTGTTATGTCCGTTGGTCGTGACCTCTCTGTAGCCACGGAGCCGTCGTCATTGTCGTCTTCCCTTCTTCGCGGGACCGGGGCCATGCGCACAAGCTGAGTTAGAATGTCGATATACCAGTCAAAGTCTTCGAGGTTACTGTAGTTGTCGAGCGAACAAATGTGAATAATCCTCCCGATGACGTCTATCCTGTACTCTTCCGGAAGAGGTGGGGTTGAATCACGGGGGCTGGGCGGAGTGTTGACCTTTGACGACCCGTCGTCGTCGGAGTCGATAGAGTCGAGCTGATTTTGCTTTTCTTGCTGCCTGCCACCATCGGCTGCCATCTTCAGTTGCCTCATCAAACGGCTGACTATTGACAGCAGGTTGTCTGCGCTGACCATGCCCTGAACAAGATCTAGTGCCTTGACACGGATGGTGATGTCCGGACTGTCTATACACTCGAGAATGACGTCCTCTTGCTCAGCAACAAGGAATGGGTGTGTCGTCACGATCTTGTTAAAGGCAAGAAGAGCAACATATTTCACTGAGTGTGCGTCTGGTGTTAGCAAATCTATAGACAGTGCTGCCAGAAAGTCTGCCGGCGAATTGTAAACTCACGGTTGGGATCCCCGTCGATCATGATCATGCCACGCAGCTTGGAAACAATGAGCGTAGCAATCTCCTCCCTGCCCCCAATATCATCCGGGCTTCCCAAAATGCCACCCTGGATGATACCGTTGATGCACTCGTACAAGAGGGACATGGCCGGGGTGGTCCTGATTATGTCCGTCAGGGGTGGCAGAAGCTTGCGTATCAGTCTTGGCTCCAGGGGCGTAAGTGTCGAGAAGACCTTGATAAGTTTGATGGCCATCCAGTTGTTGCCTCCCTCGACCAGCAGTTCAAACAACCTGGGGGCGAGTGGCAGAAAGTCATGCGGCCGCCTCCATCCCAGCTCGCACACCACGTTAACAATGGCAGCAGTGACACTTGGGTCTTCGTCCTTGTCCATCAGGCGGTCTTTGATCTTGGGCCACGCCGCTCTTAGCGTCTCGGGGTACACCAGAGCAAGCCGGTAGAGGGTCACGATCGTCTTCTTCCGTATCGAGGCGTGGGAGTGGCTCAGGCGTGGCAGCAGGTCCGCGAGCACCGAGAGGGCAAGCGAGGGGGTGATGATGTGCGGCAAGGTGACGATGGGAAGGGCGATGACGGTCGGGGCCGTGGCCATCAGGTCCTTCTTGAGGAGGTTAGTGGCGAGCATGAGGACCTCGGTGTCGGGGCGGAAGGTCTGGACGGCGCCGAGGTACCCGAGGCGCTTTTGGTGTTGTTTCGGCGAGGACATGACCTCGAGGACGTGGAAGGAGGCCCAGGACATGTCGTGGCCCATCATCTCGAGGTACACGAGCTTCAGCAGGGCTGTGGCCTTGAGGTCCGTGTCCTGGCTCCTCACCTCGGCACGACATTCCTTGAGGCAGTTCTGTATGTATTCGCGCTCGTTGCCTCGGTGGTTCCGCACGCCTCGGATGAGGTCGTAGAGAGATTTTTCGAACCTGTTTTTATTTTGTCGCACGAGCCATTAGAGTCTTGACGACAGGTCTCAAGGCTTGGGATCTGGTCCTACATAGCGGCGGAGTCCCAGCACCTGGAGCTGGAGGGTCCTCGGGCAGGGGATGAGGCCGTCGAGGCAGTCAGGAGGGGTTAGGATCAGTCCCGGGTGTATAAAGGCTTGCTCCGTCCACAATTCGCGTGCATGATGCTGCGGAGTTGTCGGGACTCTAGCTGCATCAGCTGGGCAGCAAAAGCATCGTTGCAGTTGTTTAAAGGCGGTAGACCGGTCGACTGGGTCAATTGTCCCGACGTACACGCGAAGTAGAGTTGAACTGTCGGTCGCTTCTCGCATGGAGGACCTACCTACCCCACGTCACAATGTTGGCAGTTGCGCACTGTACTGCTTCCCCACAACGAGCTTGCCGACACTGTGCACTTAAGCGTTGCGTGCATCGTCTCCAATGATTCCACTTGGTAGTTCCGCTCCGTGGCCTACCCTCCGCGATATCGCATCAAAGCTCTACTGAAAGATACCCGACCATCGTGATACGCCCATCCGTGAAGCGTCCGCACCATTACAAGCAAGCAATCGTCTACAAAAACCCCGCACCCAGAATTTCCAGTGCAGCCCGAGGCCAGCCAAAAAGATGCCGCCGTCTCTGCTCCACCCGCCGAGCCACCTGTCGCCGGAGGGCGCGCGGCAGCTGGCCACCCTTGCGCCCAGCATACTCGCGAACTCGCCCGAGAGCGTATCCTCGACGCCGATACTGTCGCTCTTCTCGGCGCCCGAGACGGCGGAACTGTGGATCACGTACGAGAACCTGATGCTGGCGTGCCTGCGGACGGGCGACGACGAGTCGGCGCACCGGTGCCTGGAGCGGCTCGTCAAGCGGTTCGGGGACCAGAACGAGCGCATCATGGCGTTCAAGGGCCTGGTCAAGGAGGCGACGGCCAAGAACAGCACGGAGCTGGAGGCGATACTGAAGGAGTACGACGAGATACTGGGCGAGGAGCGGAACAACATTGTCAGTGGGAGGACAGCTGCTCTGCGCTGGCTTTTGAGATCCTCGTGTGCTCGGGAAGCCTGGAAATTTGCTGACACCTGACTGTCTGGTAATCCAATGCAGCCCATTGCGAAACGAAGGATAGCGCTGCTCAAGTCGATGAACAGGACACCTGACGCCGTCGCAGGCCTCCTTGAGCTCGTCGACATGTCCCCAACAGACGCCGAGGCGTGGGCCGAGCTGGCGGAGGTCTACCTGGCGCAGGGGCTGTACTCACAAGCCGTGTATGCGCTGGAGGAGATTCTGGTGCTGCAGCCCAATGCATGGAATGTCAGTTGCCGCCCGCCTTAAGCCGGGGACACACCGGGTGGGGTTCACGTTGGGCACGAAAAGCAAGGCTGACAAGAGAAAAAACCTCTTCTTCGCGTGATACAGGTCCATGCCAGATCCGGCGAGGTCCTGTACATGGCGGCGACGGCGACACAGTCCAGCGATGCGGCAACTACCAGACAGCTGGCAGAGGCGACCAAGAGGTTCTGCCGCAGTGTGGAGTTGTGTGACGATTATCTACGGGGTTATTATGGGCTTAAGCTTGTGAGTTTGCTCGTGTTTTTTTTCCTGTCGAAGTCGACCGTGCGAGGTGTTTCCAGCAAGGGTCAACTGACAATCATGGTCGTCGCAAAATCCCAGGTCACGTCACGGCTGCTCAAGGAAGAGCCAAGTACACAGCTGCGCAAGGGGGGTGGCGCAGAGGATCTGGCCCTGCCAAACACCGATACGCTGCGGAAGCTTGACGAGCTGGCAACCCAAAAGCTTGGAGAGATTGTGCGGAGGTGGTCCGCAGGCGAGCAGAGCTGGAGGGGCTACGACGAAGGTGAGATCAAGGCGGCAAAGGAGCTGCTAGGCCAGGAGTCATCTTCGGTTCCGAAATAGCACTGGGTATTGTCTATATACCAGACTATGATTGGCACGTTCGAGAGTGAGACGTAAACCCGATAGTGAATGGGCAGGGACGAGGGACCGGGCTAAGTGAAGAGACATCGAAGGCGTTGTGTTACGGTCGTGTCTCATTGCTCGACGACTCGTTTACCCAATATCGACAATGCACAAAGCCCAAGGAGCCGGGTGCGCTCAAGGCTCACCTGGAGGCGTTCGGTGTGAATTACACGAGTTGTTAGGTAGGTAGGTGTCAAGGCGGTTAGGTGGTGGACCTTTTTGGGCACATACGCGCCAACGTGGCTCCACTCGACGTTGTTGGCCCCGAGCTTGAGGTTCTTTTTACCCCCTGACATCTTGTGTGTTTGACATGATAGTAGAGTTTTTTTCGTATTTTTTCTCTCCCTCTCTCTCTCTCTCTCAGCCACAGTCCGCATGCGGAGCAGACAGATCAGACAGGAACGCGAGGTAGGGACAGGCGGCTCTGCATTAGCCCGCAGGCAGCATGCCGGCTTTGGCATGACTACTACCCAACCTCTGTCACAGAGGGTACGGATTCGCACGCAAGCCAGTTCTAGGCACACACAGCTATGGGGCTAGCAGAGCAGAGCCGCTGAAAAAAAAAAAGAATAAAAAAATACACAGCACCGTTCAGACAATGAGATGGCAAAGGAAGCGTAATGGTGGTGGTGGTGGTGATGCAGGACAACGCAAGGCGGTGCGTCCAGGCCGGTGTTCGTCCCCTGCCCCTCCTTGGGCACTAATGCTGACAGGCTGGGCTCCGATTGGGTTGCGATGGGGGGTGAGGCTGCGCATGGAAGCAGGATGGTGCTGCGTCGGAGGGGGAGGGCAGTCCAAACGCAAGAAATTTCCTGTCCGTAGAGTTCTAAAAGCTTCTGCGGGTTCGGTCCAGTGGGAGAGAGGGCGTGTAAATGTACTAACTAGCTGGGTTATTTCAATGGTGTTCCTGGTTTTGCGTGCTTTATAGTAATGAAAGCCAGCGTGTGTAGAATAAATAGTAGAGTAGTACTTTGCGCGTGAAGCATGGGTGCTTTGTTCTCTTTTTTTTTTTTAAAAAAAAAAAATGGGATACTTTATGGTATCTTGTCAGTTTCTGGGTTTGTCCCTGCTGTGTGAAAACAAGGATTAAAGGAGTTTCTTTCAGAGGGGAACGTGAACCCGACGAATATAAACATCGGATGAAAACATGAGTTGACATTGCCGGTAATTATGGCCTACCAGGTCGTGCGCAGCTCAATCAATCCATGCACCTGACGTTTGGTTTTTTTTTTCTCTTCTTTTTTCTCTCTTATATTTTTATAGGAATAAAAACATAACTGTGGGTTTTCGGTTGCAAAAGCAAAGTACAAAGGGCACACTATTCTTTGTGTGTTTCGGGAGAAATAGGAGATCTCTGGATCATCGGATTGTAAATAGGGATTGTTTCTTGGTGCCGATGTAACCAGCCGCCATTTTTCTTTCCGGGCCAGATCCAAATCGTGTAACCTCCAGTGACACCGCCGGGGGCGGAAGTGCTGGATGGGACAATCTCACTGATAAAATGGAGAATGATGTCTTTTTTTTGTGTGTCCCGGGGAACGGGTGGTAGGATAAAAGATTGAGATGTGTGTGTATTATTTGTGTTTGGTGTGTGTGTGTGTGTGTGTGCGGGCGTGTGTGTGGCTAATTAAACATAATGGTACGTACCTATTTCTCTTCACGACTATTGCGATATAGTGGTAGTACACACCGCCCCGCTGCAGCAGTGCCGTACCTACCTCCGGTATTTACCAGAGAAGGAAGGACCTGGAGATATGCAGGTAAAACGGCCACGCAGAAGGAACAATGTTGAGGCACGGATCTCATTGTTTGTGATATAAAACTTTAAAAAAGTTTGTTACAACGAAATCATCACCAAATATTTCCAACTTTTATATAATATCTAGGTAGTCTAGTCTAGGTCTATTCCATCACGCGCGATATTAAACACCAGAGCTAAAACCCAAAAACAAGCGAGTTGGAGG
>JARHUK010005238.1:0-25503 GCA_031001725.1 Pseudopyricularia javanii | reverse complement strand
GGGCCTTTTTTTTTGATGGGAATGGAAATAAATGGATGGACGGATACCCCTGGGCATTTTGTTGTTATCAGGTGTTTTTTTTTTGTTTCTTGCCTTGTGTTTTTTGCTTTTTTACTCAGGTCGTCATGTAATCTTGTTGCATATCTGTCGATGGCTCTCTCTTGCAGTATTATTTAATGCCACCTGATGACACCCTTTTACACACGCCAAGCTGGATACCGGTGGCCCTCATGCAGCTTGCATCTGAAGCGACACGCTAGAAATAGTGGTGATTCTCATTCGACTTGGACAAGAAGGAAAACATTGATCCGCATATAGATAGATGCCTTGGCCCGTGCGGCCTGTCTTCCCCGATCCTCGTGACCTGTGGTAGCTTTTTTCTTCTTCTTTTTCTTTTCCTCTGTTTTTCTTTCTTGCCTATCCCCTGCGGAGTACCATGTTCTCGATCTGCTCAGGAAGCATTTCGATTTGGGGGGGACCCGTATAACCGATTGGAACAAGGCAATCCCCGGCCTGTCTTCTTTTTTTACGTCCGTACGTCGTAGTGCGCACATCACACGCAAACGCAAACGCAAACGCAGCCACACACACGATCTTGTGTATAATGACAATGAAGAAATACGTCGTAGGGCTTGCTCTACTGAGTGACCATAGAAATAGGATGCTGAGGACAAGGGGAGAGAAACAAAGCAAAAGTAGCGAAATCTTGTACAACAAAAGGCTTGAGCAGAGCACCTGCATTCGTGGCTTTTACCAAACCAGGACCACTCTCAGGTCGCGGCTGCCGTTTTTCGATGCTCGCACGTAACTGGCTCGGCTTTGGCTGCAAGAACCCGGCCGGTCGCCGCCTGCGTACTTTCCCTCTTTGCAATTATCATGATAATTAATTACCCCCAGGACAGTAGGTACCTATGTAGGTACGGGTACGGGTACGGGTACCTTTATTGAGGTCAAATGTTGGGCAAAATTCACATACACCCTCCGAAATACCTCTTAACCCTTGCTCTTTTACCCCCTCCCAAAAAAAAACAGGCTCATCACTTTCGCATGCCGCCCGCACGCCTAGAACTGCTTGCTTGCTGGCTGGCTTGCTGGCTGGCTTGCTGGCTGGCTGGCAAACAAACCCACTCACACCTCCTCATCATCCTTGCGACGATTTTCTACTCAGTAATGCTTCTCTTCTATCTGTCTCTCTTCTTCCTGCTCCCTCCCCCCTACGCTTACGTTACACAGCATTCATCCATCTTGAATCCCCCAAATACACATTGGTTATCGATCGATTGGCCGCATTCCTCCTGTGCTCTGTCTCCAAAAGCCTGCATGGAACATGGAACATGGGCCTGCCGACACATAGACGCACAAAGGGCTTCTCTTGTACAGGGTAGTAGCAACATCTCTCCTGAAATAGACGGACGGTGATAGAGATAGGGCTCGGAAATTCGGCCACTTTCCACTCCGCCGTACCGTACCGTACCGTTCATTGATCTTTCTTCCCTGATCCCGATTGCCTTTTTTTGAGAGAAAGATCTCGACTTTTTTTTGTTGTCCCCCTACAGTTTCTTTTCCGACCTCTTCGCCCCCCTCACTATCGAGTACCTAATTGCCGCCCTGTCAGCCCTGTCCTGCCCTGCCTCCCTGCCACGCGCTCATTTCCCGGCTGCAATGCTGCCAATATCTGCGTGATGAGTTAATAGAGACAGGGAGCAAACAGGCTTTTGGTACCTCTGCTCAACCAACTGTCAATTTGACAACCATATCGACGGCGGGTCACGTTGACGAAAACGCCGACTCCCACCCTCATCCGGCCGGGCTACATACACCATACCTACACCCAGCCCTACTACCCTCCCTTCCGGAAGTTCCCTGCCGAAGGTGTCGCTTCTGACGCACAGAGGTGCCCAGTCGCTCCGGCTCGGAGGGTCTGGCAGCCAACCTGCGCGGGGGAAAGCATCCGTGCAGGGTTGTCTTTCGGCATACTTGCCCACCTACGTACCTTCGCCTGTTTACCTGCCAACTCGATGCGCTGATGCAAGAGCAGGGACCTGCGTCTTGAGAACTTCCCAGCCTTGGGCCAACGCGACTGCCTTTTTGGGGCTGGCGTCACGGGCCAGAGGGGGTGGAGAGAACTGCCGTCGCCGGGGACATCGTCGCCGTTGACTACACACCCCCACCTCATTGAGTCTGTGTGCTTTGTCCAACCACCCATTCATCACTGGCGGATAAAATACAAGCCATGCCGACATCTCCGCGCGGTCATGCGCAGCAGCAGCAGTTCTTCAGGCAAGACCACCAAGTCTACCGCCGGCACCAGCCGCCCCCACCGTCGCCGCGGCTCCAGCACCGAGCCAAGCGCCCGCGGCAGCTGTCGCCAGGCCCAGAGACCCAGGACACGCCGCCGTCGTCCGCCCCAGCCTCGGCCAGCGGCCCTTCTCCCGCAAGCGAGGACGTCCCGGACGTCGGCGCCGCAGCGGGTGGTGGCCTGACAACCCGGCCCGGCCAGAGCAGCAACTTCCGCAACGTGAGTGCCTGTAAGAGGTGCCGTCAGCGGAAGAACCGTTGTGACCAGAGGCTTCCCAGCTGCTCGAGCTGCGAGAAAGTCGGTGAAATCTGCATAGGAACAGACCCCGTCACAGGAAAGGATGTCCCGCGAAGGTTAGTATTGCCTGATGGAGATATGATTCCTGATTTTCTAGGACCGCTTGGCTTTTTCTTTCTTTCTTTTTCTTCTGTTTCACAGCCTGGCTTCCCCCCAAAAGTACACCCCCGTTCCGATACTACCATATTTACCTATAATTTCTGTACACATTTGACATTTCCTAGTATATGCTAACGACCGCAGCTATGTCTACTTTCTCGAGGATCGGGTCTTGCAGTTAGAGACCTTGTTAGAAAGTAGGGGCATTCCATTTCCCGAGGCCAAGAGCCTCACTTTTTATAACAATATCGCCAACAGGCCCATACCATCAACACGGCATCCAAGCTACAGCCAAGAAAGGCATCAGCACCAAGCAGGAATTTCAGGCTCCCAAACCGGCTGCCAAGATGCGCAGTCGTCTCAGGGAGCTCTATACCCAAACGCGGCAGAAGCGCCGCCAGATCCGCGTCTTCCTCGTACAGAGTTAGACCTCGGTTCGCCTGGCACCGCTTTAGGCACACAACCTGACTGCCACGAGCAGTTTGAAAGAGTTAAACGAATAAAGTCGCCAGTCACTGTCAAGAGAGAGGCAGATGGTGACGGGCTCATGAGGAATTCGTTCTTCGGCCTACACAAGGACAAGCTGCAGCATCAAGCCCGGCGAGCCACGTTCCCTGGCAAACGGCTTGGATCACACCTGGCCAGTCTCTACTTTGAGCATGCAAACCCGCAGGTTCCCGTACTGCACCGCGGGGAGTTTAGTGAGATATTTGAGAAAGCATACATGGACCACACACATTTGCGGGACCGAGAGCTATGCATGTTACACATGGTTTTTGCAATCGGCAGCGCCCAAAGCCTAGGCAACTCCGGCGAATTGGATGGTGGCGAGAGGCCCTGCCAGCCTGAAGAGTATTATGCTAGTGCCAAGGAGCACTTTCAAAACTGTCTGAGACCCGTTACTTCTAAGGCGGAGAACAGCGGCGAGCCCCAGTTGACAACACTCGAGTCTCTTGAAGTACATTTGCTCAAAGCCAGCTTTGCCCTCTTGAGACCTGTTCCTCCTGGGCTATGGTAGGTCGTCCCCTGTGGCTCTATGAAAGCTGTATATTGTGCTAGCCCGCTTCCTGGAACATCTGTGCTGACTCTTGTCTCATAAATAGGTACATTACCGGAGAGACCATGAGGTTAGCTGTCGATCTCGGTCTGCACTTCGAACAAGGTACGGACCCTCACCTTGGGCTCGAATCTATAAGGATACAGGCCGGCGGGGATGCAGATCGTGAACGTGGAAGGCGCGAGTACATTCGTGACCGCCGTCGCAGGCTATGGTGGTGCACATATTCCCTTGATCGGCTCGTGAGCATCTGTGTCGGACGGCCACTTGGTGTCAGCCAAGATGTCATCACGACCGAGTTCCCATCCGTGCTGGACGACAAGTACATCAGCAGTACTCAAGGAATCGAGCTACCACAGCCAGGTGTGTCGTCAGAGCCGAGCTACAAGCGGGTTTCGCACCACTACTTTCGACTTCGAAAGCTGCAGTCAGAGATAGTACAAGCGCTACAGTTTCAGCAGGCTCAGGCAGCTCGGAAGAAGAGCATGGACGAATCCCCGTTCCCCGCCGAATTCAAATCGTTCAGGGCATGGAGAGGAGATGTTGAGGAGCGTCTCAAGGGCTGGAGGGACAGCGCACCTGACCAGAAACAGACTGGGGTGGCCTTCTCTACCGACTTCCTTCAAGTCAACTACTGGCAGGCCATCATCTTCCTCCTCAGGCAGAGCCTACCTGTACCTAAAGACTTTCGCGGGGAGTACCAGATTTTTAAAGAATTTGACAGCCCGAGTATACGCAATTTTGAACTTCGGGAGGACGAAGAGGCCGTTTACGTCAAGGTTGCCGAGGCCGGGGAAAGGATTTTGGAACTTTATGACCGCCTGCACAAGCTTGGAGTTGTCAACTACACTTACCTAGCCACCCACTACGTCTACATGTCTGGGATCTACTATCTATACGCTGTATGGAACTCGCCACAAGTCAGGCGCAGGACTGTAAGCTACTCACCCGCCCTTCTTCAGCTGTACTCCTACATCTCAATCTTGGCAGTTTCCAAAGCCGTCTGTACTAACGCTTTGCCATTTGGCTATAGCCACCCGGTGCTTTGGAAAAAACAATCGAAAGAGGATGCACAGTTCTCACAGCCCTCATTCCCAAATGCCCGCCAGCGGAAAAATGCAGGGATGCGTTTTCTCGCATGGGAAAGGCGACGGTCAAGAAAGCGCGACTCCCGGGCGACTTGGCAGCAGTTTCCGGAAGACAGCCCGATATCAGGCAGCCGCATCATATCCAGCATCATGTTAGTCTGGGGCCCGGACCAAACGCCCACGATGTCGATGAGCCTTTGTCGATACGGAGCCACTACACATCCCGACCGCATCGCCTCATGAACCCCAGTGGTAACACGCCACACAACCACCATCAGTACCCAAAAATGAACTACATTGTTCCGGCGCCGTCAACCCCGCCGGGTCAAGGCCCTCTCCCACCACCTCGCTCAGTGTCTTACACAGGGAGAGCTAAGCCCGAGTCTATCAAACTTGATTCCGACACGTTTGGAAATGATGCACGCACGCCGGAGCCAGCCAACGTCCCGTCAGAATCTGGGCGCCTGACCGACCCTCCAGGGGCCAGGGACGGTGCCAAGGTGGTTTCCACCGCCGCAAACGCCATGCTACCGTCAATCTTCTGTCAGCAGCAAGGGGAGCGGCTTTGGAGTTCTTCACCCACACATGGGGCAATATTTGTTCCCTCGCACGCGCCCACCACGACACCGCAACCGGGTCTATCTGGAAGTACTACCGTTTTCGTACCGAATCCACAACTACCACTCCAACAAATCGGGTATCAACGCCACTACCAGTACGATCTCCCACATGCGCAAACTGGCTATCCACAGGAAGTTTCCAGCTTTGAAGAGACGCAGCACATGGATTTTGGCCAGAGTTTCGCAGAGGTTGGGCCGCCTCCGTTCATGGACCTGGCCATGGAATTGTTCTTCCCCACCGGCCCGGGCCTCCAAGATCACGACTTCGACGACGGCATGCAGACCAACGCCTTTGGCACTTTCTGGACCGATACGACCAGGAGTGGCTACGTCGGCGGCGGTGGTTTGTGAAGCCGTGCTTGTTCTTTCTTTCCCATTTACGATCGCATCTTTCCGAGGTACGACTCCAGAGTCGGTATGAGAGGCACCAGTCCTCTTCACGATTCAATATACCCCTGGATACACGCTTTGTCTATGTTTTTCTCTGCGTCTGTTTTTATCTACTCATCAATGGCGTTGTCCGGTCCATCTCAGACACCAGTGCTCATACAAAACCCGGCTCCCCTGGAGCCTTGGCGTACATAAACCATCAACAATGTCATTTTTCAGTTGCTTCCATCAACAAAAGTGCTTCAATCTACATTACAAGTGAGTCTAACGTGAGAGTCATATTTGAGCTGCACAGAGTGTACTGGAGGATGAATTGCTCCATACAATCCAAAATTACAATGTCAATGGTATGTTGCAATGGTCTGAGTGACCAGGTAACATGAAGATGATCAGATGGGTCTGTAAAAATACACTTTTGAACCACAGCACACAGTAGGCATCCCACTAACGGCAGAACCAACACACAAGCAAACAGGTTTTTTTATAGTCTTCGAGTACACTCTCCTCAAATGCTAACCAAAAGACCGAGTCAGCTTCGTGTAATGATAACTGGTTGCTTCTCTCAGAAGAATCGACGAAACCAACCGTCATTCAAGATATTCCGCAAAATCGCGGAACCGATGTGCAAACATGGAGTACTCTCGCTTCACGAGTCCTCATCTACCACTTATGGGTACTATTACTCGATATTGAGGTTATCCGAGCCGCCGTCACCTTTGCTGTTGGCCTTGTCCCTGTCGACACTGTCGTCGCTGAAGCGCACATATTTAGGCTTGGCTGGAGAGCGCTGTTTTGGTCTTGGGTTCGGTTTCTTGTTGCGCTTGTTAAGCTCAACAAAAGTCCGGCTGCCGACGAAGTTCTGCATTTTGTAAGCATCCTCGATGTTCTCGCTGTGACTTCCGTTCGACGCCTTCTCCAGGTATGTGCTGTATTCAAGAACATCGGGATGATTGTTCGCCGAGAGGCCTTGAACCTGATACTCTATCGCTGAATTCCTGCCGGCCAACGTGGCTGAACCTGGTGCCGCCACGGTCTCGACGTTGACAAGAGCAGCTGTTCTGGGCGACGGAACGGTGAGACACTCCGAATTTGAACTGCAGGGGTATGTAGCACTGGCCTCTGGCTCTTCCAGGACGGGTGACTTGACCGGCGCCTGGCGGTGAAAGGACAACACCAAGGCGAGCCTCTTCGCTAGGGCCATGGAGCACTGAATCCAGTAATATACCATGGCAATCGGGAGGAAAAGCGTACATAGAAAAAGGTCCCTCGACTGCATCATATCCTCCTGCTCGTCAATCATCCAGCGTGTCGTTGTCGGGTTCCTGCCGTGGTCTGTCACTTCACAGCAAGACTTGGGAGGGACATCGCTGTTGTTGAGCATGTTATGGCTGTCCTGTTTCAGGACGCCGTCCCCAATGTGATTATCAAGTGTTTCGATACCAAAGTGGACTGCCCGAGATTGCGGACTGTGCCAGTCAAGGAAGGTGGCTGGCTGGCTGTCAGAGACCGGGCTTGAACCTGCGCTGGCAGGGTCTTCGCGACCAGCCATGTCGTCCAGGCCGGGGTAGGCGGGCTTCAGTCGCAAAGTGGTAGAAACCTTGAACTTCAGAGGGCCAGACATTCCAGGCAGGAAACCCAGGTCCAGCTTGTGCTTCATCATGATAAAGACCGTGTTGGACTTGGGATCATAGGCTGGCGGCCAGGCAAGCCGGGCTCTCATTTATATTAGTATTTGGGGGAAGCACGAATCATTGCTCGAGCCTGGGGCAGCATAGACAC
This sequence comes from Pseudopyricularia javanii, assembly GCA_031001725.1. Taxonomy (NCBI): domain Eukaryota; kingdom Fungi; phylum Ascomycota; class Sordariomycetes; order Magnaporthales; family Pyriculariaceae; genus Pseudopyricularia; species Pseudopyricularia javanii. The sequence goes on along the minus strand of JARHUK010005238.1, from coordinate 17,874 downwards.
GGAGAACAGACATACCCGAGCACTCAGTCTTGGAGACCGTCGGAGGACAGAGGACCCTGCTGGCCTGAAAGAGCAGCTTGAGGACGTTACGGGACTCTAAAATGTGCACCAGCGACAGCCGCATGAATCGGCAGTCGATGTGTGGCACCTGGAAGAGCGGGTGGCTGTAGGAGCAGTCCTGGGCGTAGCTGCGGTCGATCATTGCGGCCTGGTCGCCTGGTTTCAGCTGAAGGAGCACTTCGAGAAAGAAACGGGTCGTCCGCTCTGCAACCAAGGAGAGTGGGTAGTTTCACGAGGTCGGAGTTTTGTTAGCCGGCTGCTTGCTGATCACGGTGGAATAAGGAGTTAAACATCTTAAAATGACGTGGGCGGGACTTACCCGGCGACTCGAACCCAGCAGCTTTGCTCTCCGGCGACGACGTTGTTGGCATCATGGTTTATATTGTTTTTGTCGGTGTTCGACGGGAATTTGTGGTTCAAGTCGTTTTCTGAAGTTCCTCGTATCTCGGACAGTGTACTGTTTGTTCTAAGGCGTGGATGAGAAAAGGCTATATGATAGGTTTGCTGTCGTCAGTTATGCCAAATATCTCGCTCAACTGCTGTTTATACATACATGGGCACCTTACTTACGTCCTGGTCTTTTGGTTCCACCACCCTGACGACAGTCGAGAAGCCGAGGCCAAGTCCTTATTTATGGATGCAACTGGGAGTGCGCCCCTTGCCTTTGTCAAGGAGCAACTTCCTCGTTCAAGAAAGATCATTGGCCCATCCGCGTGGAACGAATACCTACATGAAGGAATAACCTAAAATGGGCAAGCCTTCCTTCCCGTCGTACACGCAGCGGTTGCAATGGGGTGGCAAAAACTCTCATACGCCTGCCTGTCCATTGTCGGGCTAGAGACAATCGACCGATATAGGAGCTAAGGAGATAAAGCTCCGGTAGCCTTCTAGATGAAGTTGACGGCACCGCGGATGTCTGTAGAGGGTGATCAATATAAATGTAGAGTGATGGGATGGAGAATACACAGTAACAAGTGACAAGAGCAGATACTAAAAATGACTAAATAAAGGAACCGAGAGAATACCAGAGTTCCATGCGCTGCCCTCCCAATGCGTTTGTTGCCCCCCTCTGACCCAGACACTTCTCACCCGATATCACAAGCCTGCACAGCCTCCAGCGCTGGCCTCGTTTGTATCACTCAAACCAGGGACTAATAAAATGTAGCGGTATCCAAAAAAGAAAAAGAAAAAGATCGGGAGAAAAGAAAAGCCGCAGTGTGGCGGAGGAGAAAATCACGAAAAAAAAGCCCTTAATCCGAGCGGGGACTACCTCCTCCTCGACTCGCTGTACCTCCTGTCCTCGTACGCGCTCGAACCCCGCCTGCTGGGGTGCCTCCTCGGCGGGGACCTGGACCTCTCCTCAATGACGACGACCTCGTCGTCGCTGTCGCTGCTGTCGTCCTCGTCGTCGCTGCGCACGATCCTTGGCCCGGGGACCGGCACGCCGTACGACGGACCGCCGGGTGGCCTGCTCCCCGAGACCCTGCGCGAGGTGTGCACATCCTCGACGATGACGCGCTCGACGACGGGCCTGCCGCGCGGGTCGAGGTCCGACATTTCATCTACGACGACGGGGACGGCGCGGCCGACGGGGCGCGTCGTCGACGTCGTGCGGATCTCCACCCTGCTGCCGCCGGTGCTGCGCCGCCTGTGGTGGCTGTGGTGCCGCGACGACGAGTGCCGGTGCCGCGATTGCGTGCGCGTCTTGCGCGTCACCACCGACGCCGTGCCGCCGTACGAGCTCGCCGACTCGATGATGGCCGGGTTGCCGAGGTTGATGCACGTGTAGATCATCCAGAGGAGGAGGAGAAAGCCGGCCACAGCTCCGAGTGTAATGCCCACCACGGTCGCCGGGTCCGGGCCCGAGGTGTTGTAACCGCCCGGGACCGTCTGGACCGGCACTATCACTACCACCTGCGTCGTCGTCTGTGTTTGTCGGGCGACGATACGGCTCGGCGAGTCGCCGCCGGTCGTTGATGACGGGGCGAGCGCGTGCGACGCCGCATCGAGGACGTACCGGGCAACGTTGCTGGCGGACTGGGCGGCCCGCTCGCGAACAAGTCCGGCAGCAGCTGGTATTAAAGGTGCCATTGTGATGGGATGGCTGGGTAAAAAAAGACGTATGCGCGCACGGGTCGCACCGGCCGTGCGATAGGCCGATGGCTGTCGAGAAAAGCTAATGGGATGAACCGGTCGTTTGACGGGTCCTTTTGGCGCTTGATCGGATGACACGAGAGGGCAGATGGCGTCGTCAATGGAACGAATTGCTCAAACCTTGGCTGCTCCGGGTGAGTGCCAAGGCTATGTCGATGATCGGCGGTCCGTCGTCGGATCACACCTTTTTTGGCGTGCAATGTCTAGCCACAATCTTGCGTCGCCGCTGTTGTGATGCTTTGGTAACCCGATGGTAGCTCGATTAGTGTTTTTTTTTTTCAAACGCGCTCGCGGCGCTAGGTTGGTTTAAAGAGTTCGGGACAGTTGATGACAGCGCCGGTGCAAGTCTGACGGCGTATTTTGCCAGGTGAGCACTACCAAAAAGAATGACGGCGGCCGAGCAATGAAATGTAGGCTGTACAGCAATTAAGAGAAGGAATAACAATAGAAGGAGAAAAAAGACGGCGATTCTCAATCGAAGCACACGGACGCTCACAGCGGTCAGTCGCACCAGTTTCATTCAATTCAACTGTAGCAAACGAGCGGGGCTTCACTCGACTCTGGTTGCCACGGTGCCTGAAGCGAGCAGGGAGCTTTGACTTGGCTCTAAGTGGGGGTTAAGCAGGCCCATATTTCTTACCTTGTTTACCAATCAGTCATCGAGACTGTGGGTTTAGGTTTGCAACGGGTGGATACGAGGCCCGTGATTATTGTCTGCTGTTAGTGTATTAGCACCACAAAATAACAACCCATCTTGCCACTGTCTTGGTCATAACAACTGCCTCCATCGAATCGACATTTACCCACACAAAATAAAGAATGTCTTGCATAAAAGCGTGCCCATATAAGCTTGCATTTACCTCGGTACACTTACCGATTCATCTGCCATCTTATTTTCATCCGATATAATCACGTCCTCACGATCCCAAGTCCAGCTCGTGTGCATGCCTTCGCTAAAAATAAAACCATCAGCACTCCCAAACACATACATAAGATGGTAATAATAGGTTGCCCTGATCATGAACACGATCTAGTGTGTACCTCTTCAGCCCCCCTATCTAACAAATGCCATGGCCCAAATATGCTCATCTCTTTGTATGACTCCCCTCCTCATACAAACCCGCGGATGCCTCTGATCCCAGTGGGCTTCTTGTCCTTTTTTTCCTGATCGACATCCTTCTTCTTTTCCTTCTTCTCTTTTCGTATTGTGTTTTGGGCACCACCTGCATGCTTGACGTCAGCGACAGCCAAATCAATGCCTCAAACACCAAGGGCACGAATCGGCCAGTTTTTTTACGTACCTCTGGGATATATTCGTTCACTTTGAGGACTCATGCCGCTCATCGGCGGTGAGGCCCGGGCCGGACTTTCCGGCTGGTACACAGCGGTCCCAGTGGACGTCCCCGACCCGAAGCTCTCCAGCTGGCTGAGATCGCTCATATCCACGTCCGAGCTGCCCTTTTGCAGCCGTGCACGCTGACTGAACGAAGGCCCAACTATGGCCGACACTTGAGCGTCTGCATGGGCAGACCCAGTGTACTCAGACCCCTGCTGTGCCCGTTCACTCATCGTCTTCTCCAGCATCTGAGACTGCAGTTTCGTGTGCCGCCGCAACAGGTCGCTGTGCTGCTGCTGTAGCTCGGCATGCTTTGCCCTGCTGGCGGCAATCGCACTCTCGAATATTGCCGTCAACTCGTCGTTGCTTTTGCCTCGACTCTTCTTCAACGCCTCGGCGAGCTTGGCGTTCAGGACCACAATCTGAGACTGACACTGATCCCGAGTGACCTGCAACTCGTTTTCAAGCGACGCCACCCTCATTTCCATAATCACGGCCTTGTGCTCTGCCTCGGCCGCCTCGTTCAATCGCGCATCGGTCTCCAGCTGTTTCGCTTGAAAATCCCTCTCGGAAGCTGATAGGCGGTCCAGTTCAGCACGGAGTCTGGTCATCTCGGCCATGTTAATCTCGAGCGACTGCATGGCTTGCGCCGCGTTCAGTTCCTTGACCTCGGCCTCGCCCACCATGGCCCTCAGCTTTTCGATCTCATCCTTTGCCGAGTTCAGCTCTCGGTGTAGTGTTTCAATCTCGGCCAATTTTTTCTTCATGTCCATCTTCAGGTTCCTGAGCTTGGTCGACAGCTCCGCCTCCCACTTGTGCGCGAGGGCCCTGCTCTTCTCCGAGTCCTTCTTGACCTGCAACTCCACGCGCTTCGCCTCGTCTAGCCGGTGCTTGAGGTTGCGGTTGTTCATGATGAGGTTCTGCGTCTCCGCCTCAGTTGCCGCTTCCTTCATGTGCATCCTCCGCAGCTCGCCGATGTGTGCCATGTGCTGATGCTTCATGTACCGTTCAAAATTGAGGTCGTTTCTCAGCACCATGATCTGTCGCTCAAGACTGGCCACCTCGCTGCCACCGGCCTCACTGCCACCGGCACCGGCGGGCAATGGAGAACGAAGGGAATGCTGTGAGGCAAGTGCAGAAGCCATCGGCCGCTCCGATATTGACTCCTGGTGGCTGAGCGATAAGGACGTCACACTGTCGTTGGCAAGGGATTGACCCATGTTCGACTTGATCATTTTGTTTGACCGTATCATGTCTTGGAGGTGCGACTGCGATGGGGACGAGACGAGTAATGGTGGTAGAGTAGGACTATCGAGCTGAACTTTGCTGTCGAAAGACTCTCGGAGTGATGGATGGCTCGACTGCGAGCTCTGCCTCATTACCGTATGCAGTGCGCGCATCCCAGCCGGCGAGTCCACCGACCCCGACTGTGTCTGCCGCAATGAAAGGCTAATGGAACCTGGTGTCGGCGATAGCGCTGCCGATGCGCTTAACTGACCGGCCTCAAAGCTACCTCTATCCGCATCGTTGGTGGGGAGGTGAGTTGAATCCACACCAACTGGCATGGAAGTACCGTGGTCCATCCCGGCTGTACTTGAAGTGCAGAGCGCCATACACTCGGCGACTACCACGGCTGGTTCGCTCTTGAGCCACCTGCCAAAGTCCGTTTTCTCGGCCTCTATGGTCAATGTGTAGAAGTTTGGATGTAAAAGATGCACGTGTCTGAACCTCTCGGACCGATGTCTCATTTCGGACGGTTGGACATCGATGTCGTTCGCGTTCGGATCGTTGACGTGCCGAAGCCATCGCTGCGGCTTTCGGATATACTCGACAAAATTTATGGGATAGAGCCCGTATAAAATTGTAAAGTAGTTCAAGAGCTGAGGTATCTCTGTACCCTCCACTTCTGGCAAAAATGGCAGCACTTCCCATGATTCCCCATCCTCTTGTTCAAGAGTTTGTTGTGGCTCATTGGCGTCTGAAGACCGCTCTCGGTCCCAGAACAGCAATCTTGTGTAGATGTTAAAAAGGATTGGCAAGAGCGGGACAAGAGAGCTGGGGAAGTTTGGAAGAAGCATAGTGAGGGCTGTCAGAGCCAGGCTAACGCCTGTCGTAGATGTGTCTTTTTGTAAAGAAATAAGAAGTTTCTTGAAAAGGGAAGTCTCGGCCACCAAATGAAGGTGCGGCGGTTCACTTTGTATAAACTCGCAAAGTATAGAGCTTGCCCGCGCTCGAAACTCTGTGTTAGTGAAGAATGGTTCAAGTGTTTCCATAAAGAGCTGGACGCATTTATGATAGCCTTTGGTCAGCAATTTATCGCCATTATGTGTTATTTGGATGCGACGCGATACCTTTGGCGACTTCTTTCCCCAAGCCAACATCATGTCTCTTATTCTGTTTTCTTTGAACCTGGTGGCAGGATCTGAGCTACGCCACGTCGCATGCGCAAACTGCATCCAGCGGTCTAAACAGCGACCCATCACATTTGCCGTCCCGTGGTGGTCTTGGTCTTCCGAGCTCGACCGCATGACGCTCTCGTAGTCGAGGTTGACCTCTCTTGCCAGAGTCTTATTTTGCCAGATGTTGTCGAGCACATCGTCCACCAGCACATCGAACCATTTCCCCGCGCGATTAGATGTCCACAACTTGGGACGTATGCATCGTAGGACGGCTATGAAGGGCGCGATGCGCGACGCTTGCGCGTGGACAAGCTTCTGGTATAGCTGGAGGAGTTCCTCCTGCAGACGTTCTTCGACCGAGTCATCTTGCTTGTCGTGTTTTGCGCGGTAGGCCTCGATAATCTGGGCGACGTCCTCGGGAACGGGGAGCGCTGGAGCGGGCGCGGAGAGATAGGTCGTGAGGGCCTTGATGAGCTCCTTGGTCGACCTGAGGGGAGGGGATTAGAGAGGAGTTAGTGTTTGGAGCAAGCCGAGGCGCATCCTTCGCAGCGATTGCGCGCGACAAAGATCTGGTGTTGCGCTTAGAAAAAACCCCCAAGGGAAGGCTTTACACTTACGCTGTGGCGGCCATTGCGTCTGATTCCACGAGAAGTTTCGTTCGCGAAGCGCGCCCCGCCGCGAGCTGATTTATCGCCTGAGTCGTTCGAGCCAGAGGAAAAGGCCGAACATGTCATCGGCAACTCAAGTCTCCACACAGTGACTGGGCTGTAATGAGGACGGAGCAACGGGTTGAGCTGTCCTGTCACCCAAGACTGGGTGTGTTGCTTCGACGTGGAAACAACTCAAAGCTTTCATAAAAGTAGGATGGGTAGAAAGTACTTTCTCTACTCCTTCTGTCCTGTACTACGTACGATCCATCCAAAAAAAAACCCTCCGAGGGAGCTTCGAGGCGAATGACATAGTAGCACGCTGTTTGGTGCAGCACGAGACCCGCTGCAGTGTGCCTTGGCAACTTTCACAGTAAGAGCTGCACAACAGGCACACGGTATGGTGGCGGCTAGCACAGCCAGGGGGGCCGGTAGCAGGCTTGGAGTCCCAAAAGACCCCTCTTGCTGGTGTGCGTTGCTCTGTCCCGCCTACCCCGCGTTTTTCGTGGAGCTCCAATGCTCCTCCCGTATGCAGCAGGACCCGCTACATCGCGACCCACCACGGCATGATCATGAGAGCTCCGGGTCGATTGATGCAGGGATGGGTGTGAACCTACCTGAATTGATGCTGGTATGGGGTGATTTGTGGCAAGATGTTTGGCTGCATCGAAAATGTCTGTACAAGTGTTACTAGTAGTACTAGGAAGCTGGAAAGCTGCGTGCAGTAGCTAGCTACCACATTCGACAAGAAAAAACAGCTCCGACGGATGCATGATTCCCCATTGGACAGCTAGCATTGACTTTCGAAGACGTGGCCCGGTGTCGTTCAAGTCCATCCCCGCGTCAGGGACCAGGCGTCAGAGCTCGATGGATGTGGTCATACTACCAACTGACATGAATGTGGGGTAACTGAGTTTAGCTGCAAGTCCATACTGGAACCCGGGAAGGAGCACTAAAGAGGACGCGGCACGCCCAAACTGCATGTTGCCCTCACCCGATGCGCTGCTTTTACCTGCTAGGATAGAATGGAACCTGGGGTCGGCCGATGATCAGCTAACTCCCTCACTGCGTTGCTTATAAGCAAGCTGTCAATCCCACCTCTGACAGCATCCTTCGTCTCTTCCATCTCCTCCTCCCTCCTCCCTCCCATTCCCTCCATCTCTTTCAACCTCGTCCCCCCAAACCAAACAACCATTTACACGCCCAATCAACAAGCACTTAACCAATTCCCAACTCCAATTCCTCCTCATCCTCGGCCCGTGTTGATTTCAATAGCATTGCACCGACCTCTCCAATACCAGAACCCCAATTACATCACCACCCATCATGGCTCACAAGACTTCTGCAGTGGCGGGCGAGGAGCCTGTCGACGTGCTCTTCGCCCTCCAGGATAAGTTCGACCTCATGGACCTTGCTGGCCCCGTCGAGGCCCTGAAGTGGGCGCTTCACGACAAGAAGGACCCTAGTACGCACTCGACCTCCTCCCATCGTACACCCCAAAAGTACTCAACAAGCTGACAATGACCCCGCACCTCCCGACAGACTCTCAGGCCTTTGAGATCACCATCGCCGCCGCGGAGCCCAAAGTCATGTCCGCCCAGGGCGTCGTGCTCAGCTCCCAGATCTCCTGGAAGGAGGCTTACGAGCGCCTTTCCGACTTTGACATCCTCGTCATTGTCGGGGGAGATGCGGACGCCATCATCAAAGCCAAGGCTGAGCCCCTTGGCCTAATCACCAAGTTCTCCGAGATTCAGAAGGAAGACCCTACCCGCGAGCGCACCCTCATGTCGGTCTGCACCGGCTCGCTCCTGCTCGCCCAGCAGGGCATTCTCTCTGGTCTCTCGGCGACCACCCACCCGGAGTACATGACGGCCTTTGAGAATCTGTGCAGTCACGCCGCTGTGAGAAATGTCGCTGAGCGCACCGATGTCATTGAGGACGCTCGTTATGTGGTCAACAACCTCCGCTTCGACATTGGCGACGAAGACGAGAACCCCTATGTCCACAGCAAGTCTGACGGTCGCCGCCCATCTAATGCCCGGTACGTCCCACCCAGTCATCACAGGCCATAAACAATTGCTAACAACATTCGATGCAACTGTCTAGCAAGGGAAGCATGTCTTTCAAGAGCGCCAATTCGCGCAGAGAGTCAATCACACGGCGCGCGGCGATGCGCCTCGGTGGCCTTCGGGTAATCACGTGCGGAGGAATCAGTGCTGGCATTGACGGTGCCTTGTATCTTGTCAGCGCCATGGTCTCGGACGAGGCTGCTGAGGAAGCTGCCAAGATGATGCAGTGGACCTGGACCAAGGGACTCGTCATTGACGGGCTGGATGTCTAGGCTGTCTCGAGGGGCATGAAGAAGGTCTTTAGCCGCACATGAACGGCTAAGCTGGTAGCCACGATGGCGAATGGCTCTATGTCAAAGATGACAAATGGAGCTATAACGACATTTCCTGAGAGACACAAATGAATAAGAAAAAAATTCGAATGAAGCTGAGATCTTGAGAGCTAGTTGGGTTGGCAAGTAAAATATAGTAGTGTTACAAGGGAAAAGTTCTCACGTGAGCTTCTACTGCCAACTGCCTCCTGTTTATCCACTTAATTTTGCGTTGTTGATTGGTGCGGCGCGTAACCTTTTGTCGGCAGGTGGAAGCTTGAGTATCCCAAATTTTATGTGGGCCAACGGCCAATTGACTGAACATCACGCCTTTCTTTGAGACGGACAGGAGCACAAGCGACATTTGACACATCTGTTCCGCGAGTGGTGTTGCTGGACCGAAGCCTCTTTATGCAGCTCTCAGCCTCCAGTTCTCTGCGATTTTAGACCTCTACTCGATCAGCGGGATCGCACTGCAGACATGGCGACTTCCGTCGCCAAGATGGCCTCTCAGGCGGCCGGGCCCAACTTTAGGATAGGTGGGAAGCAGGTGTTTCTGTAAGTCCTCGCAGAGTCGCTCCCCCTCCCAGGTCTGTTTGCGACTTTTCATTTGACTTACAAGCGTCGTTGCTCACGACCGCAGCCCGACCGCAGTCGTCGCCCTCGTCCCGCCAAAGAGCACACACTCGCCGAACTTTGCCACATTTCATGTCCCCCTCACGTTCAACAAGCTCGACCTGAGGGACTACCTCTATCACTGCTATAACGTCGAGGTTCTCTCGGTCCGGTCGTTTATCAAGCAGGAGAAGCTCAAGAAGATTGAGCAGACGGCAGACGGCGAGTTCAAGCGGACCCAGACCAAGCGGCCCCAATCGACCAAGCTTATGATGGTGGAGCTGGCCAAGCCGTTCGTCTTCCCGTCCAAGCCCAAGGACCTGTCGCCCTGGGAGAACAGTCAATTCCAGGCGCTCAACGACGAGCAGGAGCTCCTCGGCAAGACCGTCAAGGTGGAGAAGACCGGTGCCACGAGGATGAGCGGTCCGGACGCCAAGCCCGTCAGTAACTCGAGGATTGTGCAGGCCCAGCAGGCGCTGGCGCTGCGGAAGGGCGGCGTCAGATGGGAGAACAGCGTCAAGCTCGACGAGAAGTGGCGCGAGGTCGAAGTCGGGTGGGAGAAGCTCCAGGAGGGCGCAGCCCAGGAGAAGAAGGCGTAGAAGAGGCCTTTGGGGGTGGAGGGGCTCTTACGATGTATAACTATTTGTCGCGACGTTCTCCGCGGCCTGTGTTTGTACAATTACTTTGGTCGAATCCACGGTTTGGGCATGGCATGGATACATATTTTTAGGAGTTTACGTTTAGTCCTACTGGCAACCTGTATCTGCAAACTAGCTCCGGCCCCTATGAACCTCCTGTTGAAACCCTACAAATCCGCTTCGAAACCGGCACTGGATGAGGCGGCCCAGTGGCGATACTCCTGGAAAAGCAACACATCGTCGCCCCACGCCCACCACCCGGCAGTCAGATTCCTAGCAAAGACTTCGAGCCCTCGGAATTGCGGGGGCAGCGCTGCTTCCATCAGCCCACGGAGGTTGGGCTTGCGCGAGTGCGCATCCGGCACAGACATGACCACCCGCCTGCGCCAGCACGAAGGCAGCGCCCTCCTGGAGCCCTTCCTCCGGGCGATCAGCAGCGGCTCCCACGGCTTGCGATGCGCCGAATCCATCGGCAGCACCGGCTGCGCCGACGCCGTGATCTTGAGCCACGTCCACTCGCCCACAAGCTCCAACCCCCACTCGTCCAGCACGCCGCCCCCACGCGAGGTCAGTAGGTCCATCAGGGCCGGACGGTTGGTCACCCAGATGGCGACTAGGCCGTCGTCGGCGAGGAGGGCTGCGACGGGCACGTCAGACAGCAGGCCGCGGATCTTATTGGCCGTCGCGGCCACCGCGTAGCCGCCTCCTTGCTTCTTCTTGCGCTTGGCGGACCGGTTCGGCCACGGCGGGTCCAGGACGATCAGGTCGAATTTCGGGGCAGTCTGCACCACAAGCGCCTTGGTCTCCCGGATCGTACCGAGGATGTGGTGGGATTCCGGGGGGATGTGGTGGTACGACTGCGCCTTTCGGTCGCTGTCCTGCGTGTGGGCACGACTTCCGGGAGTGGCCGGGCTGTCTTCAACCCTGAAGTTGCGGCTAGATCTACAGTCATCCACGGGTTTACCATTCTCTGCGGCAGGGGTTTGGAGGGGCGGCAACTGCCGTGGTAGATAGTAGGGACCTGAGTAGTTCGCTTTGAGCTCGTCCAATGCCTGGGTCACATATGCCTGGGTCATCAGCTGGGCGACCTGCGCCGCAGCCGGCAGTGGTAAAGAGCCGCCCTTCGGCTCCGGTGTTAGGAAGGGAGTCTCCGGGGGCGGGCTGGAGATAAGCCTTCGCTCCGGCCTTGGAGTGCCTCGTGGCAAAGACACATGTGGATTAACGGGCAATAGTTGTTGGGCCTCCTCAATTGACCTCGGCAGGTCCAGTAGGACAACTGACCCGTCGGCGCTCTCGAACAAAGTTGCGGCCGTCATTTTTTTTTTGTTTAATTTGGTTGAATTTTCTGTAACGCCTCGTGACCAGCTCCCTTTTTCATGCTGTTCGAGTGCTCACACATGGGCTTGTTGGAGGGCATTGCTGGCTCCGCTCTTGGGAATGGGTGTTCTGTTATTGGACAACTGACAATGGATAACAAGTGGATTTTGGCCTTGGTCGGCAAGTCCCTCGGTTGGCAACGGCTGGTGCATGTCAGGAGTCTGGGGAATTGTGAGGAGAAATGGAGAGCCCGGCGCAAAAACACACCGCTCGGAACCAAGGGAACCCACCCCAAAAACCCCCCTAAAGAATGACGTCCGAACTGCGCTGTCGCACTAACGGCCTCGCCGCTAGAGAACTAAACCCCAAGACAGAGACGCTAAGCATCAGCAGAATTAATTCTTTGCCTCGCGCAAACCACAACAAACAACGCAACGCTCTCTCCCTCGCTCTCTTTTCTCGCACTTAATAAACAGCTCCTCGGCATGATTTTAAACATTTGGAATATCCGGTAGCACCTCCCAGAGAAGGACGATTCTCATACACAAACATCACCCCCCATTCCTCTACCATCCACCCCATCCGGACCGACGGATACAAACCGGTCGCGGGGCGGAATGCCGCTGGCGCACGCGAGCCATGCCTCGGTGCCAGGTGCTTCACATCAACTCCAACCACCAAAGGATACCGACCATGCCGAGGTGACTGCGCAACCGCTGGCGCCCGAGAAGCGCGCCGTGGACAAGCGGAGCTTTGAGTATTTGTGGCGATCGGGCGTCGCCGGCGGGTTTGCCGGCTGTGCTGTGCGTATAGGACTTTGCGTTCCCCCCCCCCCTCTTTGACTCTCATGGATACATACCTTGTGAGGGCATGGGAATACTCGAAACTGACAATCCGGACCCCTGAATAGGGAAAAACGGTCGTTGCCCCCCTCGACCGCGTCAAGATCCTCTTCCAGTCGAGCAACCCCCAGTTCGCGAAATATTCGGGCTCGTGGGCCGGCGTCGCCGAGTCCCTGAAGATCATATACGGCCAGGACGGCGTGCAGGGACTCTTCCGGGGTCACTCGGCCACGCTGATGCGGGTGTTCCCCTATGCCGCCATAAAGTTCCTCGCTTACGAGCAGATCCGATCCGTCGTCATCCCGGACCACGCACACGAGACCCCGATGCGGCGCCTGCTCAGCGGTTCGCTGGCCGGCATCACCTCCGTCTTCTTCACCTACCCACTCGAGGTTGTGCGGGTGCGCCTGGCCTTTGAGACGAAGCGGGACGGCCGCTCGTCCCTGGTCCAGATATGCAGGAGGATATACCATGAGCAGCCGGTCGCGCCGAAGCCGCAGGTCGCCTCATCCGTGGCGGCCACCGCGGTGCTGGACGCGGCGGTCCCGAATTCTGGGCTGGTCAACTTCTACAGGGGCTTCACCCCGACGATGCTGGGCATGCTCCCCTACGCGGGCATATCGTTCCTGACCCACGACACGTGCGGCGACATCCTCAGGCGGCCGTTCCTGGCCAAGTGGACGACCCTGCCACAGGAGCAGGCCTCGCCGGGCAAGCCGGCGCCGCTCAGGTACTGGGCCGAGCTCCTGGCTGGCGGCATCGCGGGGCTCGTGTCGCAGTCGGTCTCGTACCCGCTGGAGGTCATACGGCGGCGCATGCAGGTCAGCGGCGCCGTCGGGGACGGGCGCAGGCTGCGGATCGCCGAGACGGCGGGCCTGATCATGAAGGAGAAGGGCGTGCGCGGGTTCTTTGTCGGCCTGACGATCGGGTACGTCAAGGTTGTGCCCATGGCTGCGGTGGCTTTTTATACATACGAGCGCTTCAAGCTCATGCTCGGAATTTGATTCTTGGTTTGTTTTCTTTTGTTGAATATCATTGCGCATATGTCTGGGAAGGTATAGGTTCGGTTTATGGAGATATCAAGGTTTGCTCTTCAGAACAGACAGATAGGACGGGCTGTGGCGTTCAGTCGAGACGTTTAGGGATACATTGGATTGGGGTTTGGAAGCCTATATACCACCGAGTGGCTCAGATTGGGCCAAGATACATACAAACCCGTACAGTTCATTCTTCCAGAGATATACCAGGTCAGAAAGCCTTGAAAAATAAAAATCCAAGGCCTGTACAGGATCAGCCTTCCAAGTCATTGTCACGTGATCTCGGTCCTCTTTCGCGTTGCTTCCAAACTGCCCCCTGTACGCATCGACCCAGACTCATTTTACGATAGAAACGCGGCAACAACAAAAACAAACGGCAAAGTTCTAGCTCAATTGAAGAAAAGAAAAAAAAAACGACCATGGCTTGAGGCCCGAATCAACCATCTTCTGCTCTTTGCTCTTGTAGTTTTTCATCTGACTCTGTACACCTATCTGTTGCGGCTTGTTTTGGGGGTCTCCATCTCACTCGCAGCATTACATGCATCGGTCAAGCGACGCTCACGTTTCGCTACCGACACACATCACAGACCGCCATGGTGTCCGCCTCGACACCGACGCGGGCAAAGCGGTCTCGCCAGGAGACGGAGAACAATGAGTCGCCGCTTGCAGCATCCATCAAGCGCCGTCGGCTCAACGCCGCGGCGCCCTCGTCTCCCTCGACGCCAAACGCGCTGGATGCCATCAGCTCCGCCATGAACGGCGCCCTGGGCCGCGCGCACCGCTCTTCCGTCCGCCGCGTCGCAAACCTCTCGCGCGCGGGCCCCAAGAGACCGGCAGGCGCCTCCACCGTGGCCTACGAAGTCCCGGACTCTGACGGGGAGCCGGGGACACCTTCCGCTAGGAGCAAGGCTGTGAAGGGAGCCGAGGCCTCGGTCCAGTCCTCCAAGGTGGTGCCCAGCGACAGCATCTACGATGTCCCAGACTCGGACGATGAACCGAGTTCGAGGGCTGGCGCGGGGGAGGAGGCTCGCCGCGAGGAGACCAAGGCGCAGGTGCGCAAACCCTCGGTCGCCGCCAAGCTGCTGTCCTCGTCCTCAAAGGCGGCAGCTCGGTCAAGAACCCAGGCTGCGGGAGCGCGCGCTGCTGTGGACGGAGAAGGGTCCACCGTGCGACGGCTGCCCAGCGCCAAAAGCAGGATCGCCCTCGCCGCCCCTAGCGAATCCCCCGGGCTCAAGGGTATCTTGTCGCCCTCGAAGAGAGGGGAGAAGCGTGCACGCAAAAGTGTCGCGTTCGATGGCGAAGTCAACGGTGGCCTTTCTCGGACTGGAGAGGTTCACTTTGAGGATCTGCCTAGCAAACCGCTGAAAAAGGCTTCCAACAATGACGGTCTCAGCAAGCCTAGTCCGCGGCAGAGCAAAAACTCAGACGATAGCGCTGAAGCTGACACCCATGCAGACGACGCCGAGGACGGTGATGGCATGGATGTAGACGAAGAAGTGTGCATCATCTGTTCTCTACCGGATTCCGAACCGCCAAACGAGATACTCTTTTGCGACAACTGCGACAAGGGCTACCATCAGGAGTGCTACGACGTCCCTGTCATCCCCAAGGGTGATTGGCTGTGTCGGGATTGTTCCGATGACTCCGTGGAAAAGACGCCCGCAAGTAAAGAGACCCAAGCAAAGGGATCAAAGATAGCAGCTATAATCACTGCTAAGCGCGAGCCGATCCCCGAAATACCCAATTTCAATGAGCACCTGTGTGCTCTTCAGCGTTTGCTACTTGACCGCTGCACGGGAAGGAGAAAGATCAAGCTTCACGGGCAGGACGAGGCCTACGACAAAGCATTTCAGCTCGTGGAACAGACTGTTGTGGCCGGAGAAGGCAACTCAATGCTCGTCATTGGGGCTAGAGGGTGTGGGAAAACAACTGTAGGTCACGATTCTTCCCAAATATCAACATTGACGTTGCGTGGACCATCGGGATTGTGCTGACATTATGAAACAGCTGATCGAGGGCGTCTTATCAGAAGTTTCTGCGAGTCACAAGGACGATTTTCATGTGGTTAGGTTGAATGGGTTTATCCACACAGACGACAAGATTGCGCTCAAAGAGATCTGGCGACAGCTAGGAAAGGAGATGGAGGTCGAGGATGAGCTCATTAACAAGGTGTGTCCCGCCCAGTGTTGGTCTCTTGGATATTTAGCTGGTCAGGCTTTGATCTGACATGATCGCAGACGAACAACTACGCCGACACGCTCGCCTCGTTGCTTGCTGTGCTGTCCCACCCCTCTGAGATCGCAGGAGCAAACTCTGGAGTCACGTCCAAATCGGTCGTGTTCATCATGGACGAATTCGACCTCTTCGCCACTCACCCCAGGCAGACGCTGCTTTACAACCTCTTCGATATCGCCCAAGCGCGCAAGGCGCCAATCGCGGTTGTCGGACTAACGAGCAAGGTGGATGTGGTTGAGACATTGGAGAAGCGTGTCAAGAGTCGATTCAGTCACCGATATGTGTACTTGTCACTCCCCAAGACTCTTGGTGCTTATTGGGACATCTGCAAGCAGGGTCTCATGATGGAGTCTGACGAGCTGCATCTGGCGGGGCTGGTAGGCCCTTCAGCTGGTCGCAAAACATTCAACGACTGGTGGAACAAGCAAATCGAGGTGAGCATTGACAATTCGCCCTAGAGGATTACATACGACTGTTCCGCCACAGCACGAAGCCAGCTGACACTCTCACGTAAGACTCTCCGCGAGGAACCAAGCTTCCGTGATCATCTCGAGTTCCACTACTACAGCAGCAAGTCTGTGTCTGCATTCTACAACTCATGCTTGATGCCTATTTCGCAGATCTCACCGTCGGAGCCGTGGCTCAAGTTGCCCTCGGCTGAGACCGGACTAGCACTGGAGGCGCCCGAGTCCAAGCTCGTACTGCTGGAGTCGCTCTCGGACTTGGCCCTGGCGCTCCTGATTGCGGCGGCGCGGCTGGACATTGTGGCGCATACGGATACGGTCAACTTCTCCATGGCTTACGACGAGTATACTTCGCTCATGGGCCGCCAGCGCGTCATGTCGGCGACGTCGGGAGTGCTGGCGCTCGGTGGCGGTGCCAGAACGTGGGGCAGGGGAGTTGCGGGCACGGCGTGGGAGCACCTCGTCGCCGTCGGCCTGTTGACACCGGCGTCGGGCGTCGGCAGGGCGAGCGCGGGCAACATGGGCCTCGAGGCCAAGATGTGGAAGGTCGACGTGGCTCTCGAGGAGATACCGATCGCACTCAAGCCTAGTAGCATCCTCGCGAGATGGTGCAGGGAAATCTGACGTGGCGTCAGGGATTAGGTGCCATGTCCAGAGTTTCAGGGCAATTTTGGGGCATGCGGTCAGAAGCTTGTAAAGAAGCGAGCCAGCAAGTGCCGAGCTGTTGCGACTGATTTGGGATGGCCGCTCTTCGCCGGGCTTGTTGTCTCTGGGAGAGAAAATTGTGGCGCAAAGGCAAGGATTGTCGGATCAGACGACAAATGGGGCAGAGTAGAAGTGGCTGCAGGGGACCTCGATCGCCGCCCACTCGAGGGAGAAGCGAAATGGCGGGGGCGTGATTACGCAAGGACCGACAAGGAAGCTTGCAGTCAAAAGGCTGTGATGTGATTACCACGGGCTCATCAGTGGGGGAAACACGGGCGGGACGCCATCTGCTGCATGGATGAGCTTCCATAGGGGAGAGAGAGAGAGAGCTACGGCTAGCGGCTGCGATGATCAAGCGTGCAAGTCTGTCGTCGGTCTTTGTCTGCCACGCAGGATCGACGCTAAAACTGGAACGGCGCTCCATTTGACAGACCGCACAGTCGCGGGATCTTCCTTGCTTTCCAAAAGACGACGGCACAGATTATACCCGAAAATAGCAATATTGGTCCTACGCTGTTATTCCCACAATTGCGCGCGAATTGACGACATGAGTACTGAGACTCGGCGTATATGCATACGTTGGTACAGACTCGATGGGAAGAGCGAATCATGATGGAAGGAATCCCATTCCCATGCCGGGATTCCTTGAGCTGTGCCCACCTGCTGCGCTTATCCGCCGCCCACATCCATCTTTGGCCGTGTCCACCGCTTCAACATTAGCGCTGAGGGCGGACTGGAATGGATGCACCGCCACTCTCTCGTTGCTTTCCAAATTGCCACAAAATAAAATTCCATCCTGTAGTCATGGGTCACCCTCACCCACCATCCGAACCAAGCCTCTGCGGCTGTCCGCATGCAGCACGCGTCCTCCTCATTGGGAGGCTTGCCGTGTTCCCGGATCGGGCGTTGGGCTCGCCGAGGCTGAGTTGCACACCAAAAGAGACGGAACTTGGGGTTGAGCTGACGACGACCATGGGCGGATTTTTTTTTTTTTTTTTGCTACAACAATGGACCGTCGTCCGGCCATCAACCAACGGCTCGAGGT
>JARHUK010005216.1:23742-33924 GCA_031001725.1 Pseudopyricularia javanii | reverse complement strand
CCCCGGGTCCTACCAATAATCCAAAATCAGCGTCCAGGCCCCCATCTCTTGATCAGCTCCTCTCGCTTGCCAGCCACCCGCCTTCCCGGCTGGCCACCCCTCCCCTTGACCACGCTACCAGCCTCGTGAGCCTTGAGCTCGGCCTCGACGTCGGCCAGGCGGCCGCGCACCCGGCCCACCTCTTGTTGTAGAACCCAGATGAAACTTTCAGTCTCGGGGTCCGCCAGGGCAACCGGCTCTTCCGCCGAGGCGCCTGCCGCCGTCGTCTCCGCCAGGACAGTCTCGTGCATGCTGGCCACGGCGGCCGAAGCGTCGAGAATGTGCGACGCGGCGGCGCCCTCGAACGAGGCCTGCACGTTGCGCGCCATCTCGGCTGCGCGGGCGGTGCGGTCCTGCAGCGCCGAGGACAGGGATGCCGCGTCCTGGGCCGGGTCGTCCGGGAGGGCGAGGGCTAGGGCGCGGAGGAGGGCCGCAAGCGCGGGCTCCTGGTCTGCGGTGCTGTCTGCGTCGCCGCCGCCGCTGCTTGCGACATTGGCGATTGTGTTGGCACGGCGGGGCCGGATGGGCGACATGTCGGCTTGCGGGAGGTGCTGGCGGCGGATGGGCGACGTGAGGGCCGTCAGGCTCGCTGTGCGGTTATGGGGCTTTGATGGCGTGTTGGCGGTCGTGATAGGGCTTGACATTTCGGCCTTGGCGGTGCCGAGGATGACGGCGGTGGCTGACTCGTGGGCTTTGTAGTCGTCAACGCGGGACGAGAGGGCTGTTATGTTGTGAAGGAGGTAGTTAAGGCAGGCGTCGATCTGGTTTTTTTTGTCAGGATAGGTGGAATTTCAAGTTTTAAAATGTTAGGTATGAAGTTGTTCTTACGTAGTCCAGTGCCTCGACAGATCGAGTAAGATTCAGTGCAGACCGTCCGGCAAGCGACTGGACCGCCGGCTCCAAGAACTGCTGCTCAACCGACATCTGCGCCACGGGTAGGATCTCAGAATAAAGCTCCTCGAGCTCGGCCTGCATTTCCGAGATCTCTTCGGTCGATACGTGGCGTCGACGATGCGGGTCGCGAGGCCCAGACTTGGTCTCGTCCTCCTCCAACGCCTCCAGGTACTGTCGGTCGAGCCTAGTCCGCAGCGTCTCGACCGTGCACTTGATCAGACGCGCGCAAGCCTCCCTTACCTTGTCTACCCCGTCCTGCTCCTCGGGGTCCTCGGCCTCGAGCTCCCACCCGAGCTTCTGTAGACTAGCTAGTAGCTTGTCGTCCGACCTCAGTAGCCCGTCGATCGTGTGCTGCAGACCGCCAGGACCGCGGCCCCGGCGGCCCTCCAGCTCGGCAACCCGCCCGCTCAGCGTCTGGGACAGCCCCTCGGCCTCGGCCGCCAGCCGCCTCCTCTCGGCGGTGGCGTCGCGCGTCCTGTCGGCAAGGACGGCGGCGCGGGCCTCGGCAGCCCGTGCATCCTGAGCGACGAGCCGCTCCAGGGCGTCCTGCTGCTGCCTGAGGGCCTCAGTCTGCCTGGCCACGGCGGCAGTGGTGCGGTTGAGCTCGTCGATGGCGGCCTTGAGGTCCGCGTCACCAGCGGCGACGGCGACGACGCGGGGCTGACCTTGCTGGTACTGATGCAGGTGCTGGTGTTTGGAGGAAGTGGACAGCGACGAGTCATGCTTCAGCTCGGCCGCGAGCCTGTCAGCGGCGCCGCACTCGACCAGGGCGGCGTACTGGTCCAGCTCGTCGCGCGCCAGCAGGGTCTCGGGCGAGAGGTGGCGGCGCACCCATTCGGACGCGTCCGGGCCCTGCGAGAAGGCGGCTTCCAAGGCTCGCGAGTCCGGCTGGAAGCCATATGTGCGGAGGATCCTGGACAGGTCTTCGTACGACATTGCGTTGGCGGGTTTTACTTTTGCTCTTTTACTTTTTCCTTGCTCTCGTCGAGGAAGGATGGATGTAGGTACTGTAGATTATGTCAGCACTGGACGTTGAGCTCAGTGTCACGTGGCTGGACCAAGCAGTAGTCGTAATGTCCCGGCACAAAGGCCCCCCCCTTCGACAACTTCCAGCTTTGCAGTTTGCGTCAGGATGGCCCGAAACCCTGCCCTCCCAACTCAAAATACGACGCAAACGCAAACGCAAACATAGTCAATCTCCCGCAATTCGCTTCGCTGGCATGTCGATCTGCTAGCCACCGTCGGTATTTATGTTTTCGACACACGACTACCATGCGAGCAGCCGCTCTGCCCACCACAGCTTGCGCTTTCGAGCCAGCACATTCTCGGCTTCCTACCCGAGCCACTGGACCACAGCGTGTATATAGACTCAGAGACCCCTTCGCAATTCGACCGGCTTTTTCGGAGCTCTCAGACATCTGGTACCTCTTAGTTGCACACCTCATATATCTGACCGATCGGCAGTGCCTTGTCGATTGCCCAAGACATCAGGGGTTGTCTTCGGCGATTTGACTCGTCTTGCAATCGTCACTATTGATCCACCAAACGGCCCAGGCAACGGCGTTGCCATCTCATCGGCTGTACGCACGACAAGAGGGATCCCGCATGCCCGTCGCCACGATGGCCGGCTCACCGTACGAGTATTGTTCCCAGCGAAGCCGCTCTTCCGACGGGAAGGTACGTCTCGTCCTGGAGCCTGAGGGCGAAGGTCAGTGAGCCCTTGCGGGTCGACTCTCCCGGCATCGTACGCTCAACAGACCTTGGTGAAAAAAGAATTGGAATCAGGCTTAGCCATAGGCTTGCCACATTGTAGACTGCCCCAGTCTTTGGCGCGGCTACCCGCAGGCCGCCTATTCCCTCGGCAGTGCAACCCTGCCATAACTACCACTACAGGACTAGCTACTTGTGCCTATGGTACGCGAAGCCTCGGGTGTGGCCCGCGAGGGTGAAACCGTCGTGAGAGAGCACTATTAGTGCTGCCTTCGTTTTCATTATCACGATCCTGGTAGTGGTGTATGCATTTTTCCTACACTCATCCCTGAAATGTCTCCGAGCATCATGTTGATGACTTTCAACGGTTTTTCTTTTCATCTTGTGGTCCTGATTCACTTTTTACTATAGCCCCTGACAGTCTTCATGTGCTTATTCAGGCCATCGGCATGATAGGCTTGGCTACGGTTGGTAAGCTACATGCCCACACGGGTTGACTTGCAGGCACATTGCAAAGCGCGGTCCCGCTTCACCGCTCGAATGCTTTGGCACGCCTATATTCTCGGATTTGCACCGGCATCTGTCGGTCAAAACCAGGTCGGCGGAACAAACGCAGCTCTTGGCATCGGCCTGCGGCTCGAAAACAACGGTCCGTGCTAACGATGTGCCTTCAGCGTTGACGCATCTCAAGGCCTGAAGCTTGGGCCGAGGGGTCGCGATGCTCCTTGTGACAGGTCCCTCGCAGCTTTTCAGGGTCATCTCGTTACTTCCCGTTGGACTTTCCCACTTTCCCACGCGCAAACATGACACAAAAACACGGCCGATAGTAAAAAGACACAGATTTCATTACATGTCACTTTTCTTTGCCACACCAACACTCGGTTCTTGCTGAAGCAAACTAACCGATGCACCCTCGTATGCCATCAATGACTTTACTCTCCTTGACCCATTGCTGTGACGTTTTCCTCTTTCCCAGGCGGCACAGCATAGCCTACCCCTGGAACGAGGGGATACAAGGGCACAGCTCTTGCTATGCTCGGCGTCCCTTGGGCGAGACGTTACCTCTACTACCCGTGTTCATGTTTGTGCATCCTGTCATTGTTATCCTCTGGCCCTTCCACAGCTGGTCATACTGATATCCCCTGTCCTACGGTGCACATTTCTTGGCTAGATGTGTCTTGCAATTGACGGTCGACTGCCCGGCCCAGGTATCGCCATTGAATACTTCAGCTTGTTATGTATATTGACGAAGATGCGAGCTGCTCCATGCTAGCGAGCCAGTTTCCGGAAGCCGGTTTCACGTGGCCAGGTATAAGCATCGTCGCATTTTTGTAAACTTGTCACTACGAACGAGGGAGCCATCATGACATGTAGGCACTAGTATTACTGTATCGAGCTGATCTTGTGCTTTCCGATCCCCATTCAAACTAGCTACGCAATCTGATGTCCGGGATAAGACTTCAGGTCCTCGGGTTGATCTTGCTAATCTCACATTGGTAGGCCGCTCGTGCTGTCATGAGCTGGATGGTGGTTTTGCCTATTTACTCATGTGCCCAGTACTGACCAAAGCCTCTAATGTCAACAATCAGATATCTGTTTGTATTTGTCATCTTGGCAGTGCTTGGAGCTCAACGGCTTGGCGCCGGCTGCTTGCGGACCAGACGCATACCGGACTACATTTCCATATCTCGTTGCTTTCCAACTGGCTGACGTGAATGTCACATCGGAGTGGCGGAACCGTCAACCTTGGCCCGATCTCATATTTTATTCACGGCCCTTCTCGAGCTCAGGTTCGATTACGAGCCTGGAATAAGTTCTCGGTTCTCGACCGCTTTTCCTGATCTGCTTTACATCCCGGATGCTCCCTCAACTGCGCGCTCCGGAAAAAAGTCTCTTGAAATCTAAATATTTTGCTATAGATGTTACTGATTTGTTATCTCGCGTAAGGATACCCGTGGCGAGACCTCGGGACCTATCCTCCATCTACCCATGTGGTCTTTAGGCACGGATTCGTCAACGCGCCATCACCACAGCCGATACCTTCCACGCTGAGCAAACAAACGGCCTCTCAGCACCTTGCTCTTCACTTAAAACTTCCTCGTATCCCACCCGCAGGTCCCCGCCATTTACTGACGACGACAACAACGCCAACAACATCACACCATCTTGATATCTACGTCCACACACGCGGTTTCGAATTCATCGAGATCATCAACAAGTTCATCAATATCATAGCTGGTTCCATCAAATTCTCTCTTGGACTACAGAAACACATCACGAGAAGTATCGCAAGATGGTCAGCGCCGGTGCCGCCGCCCACAAAGCGGCTCCGGCCACGCGCGGGTCGGTCCGCTCGCTCATGGCTGGACTCCGAAGTCCATACTGGAACGGCACGGTTGCCATATTTCTACTCTTTTCGATGCAGATCATCGTGTATGCGCTCACATTCTTGTCATTCCTACTCGATGGCTTTTCCGCCGCCATCCTGGGAATGGTGCTTCTCGCTCTTATCATCGGACTGCTCGACTGGGCCGTCTGCCGCTTCCGCGGCTCCAACGCAGTCGAGGATTTCTACCACAAGCATCTTCGTGCTCCGGTGAGTGACCAAATAGTCTTCCTTGGAAACCATTCCTAACCTACTTCCAGACCGATCTGCTCAACAAGCACATGTCTATCGGCTTTACCGTTCCCTTTCTTCAGATCTTTAGAAGCAAGCAAGCCACCGCCGCTGAGATTGGGCTGATCATGGCCATGTTTGGTAGGTTTCCCCCAAGCCTCCAATGGGGGGTCACGGCGCATCATTACACCCAAGCATTGTTAATTAATGTGTGCAGTTATTATGGGGATCATTTCACCCATATTGGTTTACTATTTGTCGTACTTTGTCCACACATGCTCTCTGTACTTGATGCCTCGACAGAGCAAGCATGGACCCTTGCAAGAATCTGAAAATTCGTCCTCTAGAAGCTCGGAGGTTCTACCACGGTACACAAACCTGGGGGGTGACAGTAGCCAGCCTTCGACGACCGTCCTTCTACCTTCTACTGCGAACCCGTCTGGACTCAGCTCCGTGCAACTGTTATCAGGACAGTCCATCCTGGCTGACAGCTCGCTGTCATCCACCAATGACTTGCAGGGTGGACACAAGCCACATCATAGTGAGCTTTCGGTGCCCCAAAGCGATTCTACTCTGATCACGGAGAAGCCAGAGGCTGAGAAAGAGCCTCAGGGAAAGAGTAAGCTCTTCAAGGTCGTCAGCTACATCCTGCACAACATCTTTCTGTCCCTCTGCATTCTCTCGATCCCCATTTCCATCGGCGTGGCCGTATCGACAGGCATAACAGTCTTCGTGGACACGTCCTTCCTGCTCTCGACCTGGGTGACGACGCTCACACTTCAAGCACTGGCGCGGGACTCCCGCATCCTCAATACCATGCCCCGCCGCCGCACCGCACTCGTTGCGGGCCTGAACCCCGTCCTCATAACCTCGGGAATCATGATCGGCTACATCCACGCCAAGCGCGCCATCCTCGGAGTCGACGTCCTCTCCGTCCTCGACACCTTCCAGTCCGGCCTTACCTTTGCGGGCTACCTCATGGACCGCACGGCGCACGAGCTGGTCTTCTCGCACCTGACGGCCAACGTCCCCTTTGCAATCCTGGCGGCGATGCGGCAAACGATCAGCGTATCCGGAGAGGACGAGACCGCGCACATGACCATGGGAGCGGGCGACGCCGCCCTGACCTTACTTGAGTCGGGCCTGGTTATCTGGGGCCTCAAGCTATTCGAGTACCGGCGGGCACTCGTCTCGCACGCGGGCTTGGTGGTGACTGTGGCCTCCACTTTCGCGGCCGCCGTGACCGTCGTTTCGGCCCCGCTGCTCGCTCACGCTGCCGGGCTCGCCAAGCCACAGAGCATCGCTTTCGCCGCCCGTGGCGTTACGCTTGCCCTCGGCACGCCCGTTATGATCAAGCTGGGCGGTGACGTCGGCGTCAACGCGGCCTTGGTGGTCTTCAACGGCATTGTCTTTCAGATGGCCATGGGCCTGGGCGTGGTGACCTGGATTCTCGGCATGGCGGAGCGCTGCTGGGCCTGGGCTACCAGGGCTGGCAGGAAGGTGCTACTCGATCTCGAAGTCGGAAGCCAGTCGTCCGAGGTGACGCCCAGTCTGGAACAGTATGACCGCTCGGCCGAACCTGGCGCGGTGTCGTCGTCGCCACCGCAGGCCTTGCCGGTGTATGTCAGCACTACGGACAGCGCAACAGGACAGGGGGCACCGGATGACGCCCGCATCGTCGCCGTGGGCGTGACAGTCGGCGTCAACGCGGCCGCCATGGGCACGTCTTACCTCTACGAGCAGCACAGCGGGGCCGCGCCCTACTCGGCGCTTGCCATGACGCTGTTTGGCCTCATGACGGTCATCTTCACGGCCGTTGCCCCGTTGTCGCAGTGGCTGGTCGGCCAGCTCGGGCGGGCCGAGATGGATGTTGCGTGAGACATTGCGATTATCAACACTTTCTAATTTCTTGGGGTCTTTCGCTGCGAAATGGGGAGACTTAATTTTATCTGTCTCATCTGGAATCATGGTGTACAGTTTGGGATCGGCGTTGTTGGGTATTAGGGGTTTGTTACTGGCTGCGCTCTACAGTGAGCAGCTTCTGCGGATGAATAGGAACGTCCGCACTTTATCTACCTTTGTCTCTCTTCTTCTCCTGTCTCATATTGGTCTTTTCACGCTGGGTGGTTGTTCAACTATGTTTGTTTGTTGAGACATCAAGGTCATAAACCGCATTGGGCTTTCTACAGCATGCAGTCCCGGCTTGGGTTACCTCGGGCTCGAGGATAGCAGGTTCGGCAGTGGGAACACTACTTTCCTCCCTTTGTTCCCGTATTCTACAGGGTGCTATTTCCTTTGGCGGGAACACAAAAGTTATTACATACATAGATTGGCTTGGAACCTAGAGAGAAATACGCCATTAATCACATGTGCCTTGTCGACTCGAAGCGATCTAGTAGGTATGCAAAATCCAGATCAACCGTGCCATAGTGAGGTCAATATTGAGCGCATAGGATATCTCGTGTCCTAAACCCGTGCAATCATTATCTTTTTTTGTCTGACTTGCATGCATTACTGTGTTCCATAGCGGGTTGCATCGGACCTTTCTGCTGTGTTGATGAACGGGTGGCAGCGGTATTCGCGTCGCATCCTCCTGTCACATTTTTGTTAACCAGCGCCGGGTATTGAGCTTATGGCCCATTTCAACACCGGTCTGGGTTTTCGTAGTCGTCAATCGCCATTTTTTAGGGGGTTTACCGGTCTAGGATTACCCCATCCGCCTGCGCCGTTCAGCGCCCTTCCACCGTGCTTCAGCCAGAGTAACCGTCAAATGATCATGCAAGTCTGTCAAAGCACACACTATCAGCACGCCACTCACACACAGAGAACACAGAGCAGACGGCAGCAAAGCAAAAAAAAGGCCTACCTCTCAATCAGATGCAGCCCACTGGCCGTGTCGACAATGCCGCTGACCTCACCGGGCTTAAGGGCAAAGGCGGCCTCCTCGAACTCCTTCTGCATGTCGCCACGGCCAAAGAAGCCGAGGTCGCCCCGCTTACGGGCGCTGCTGCAGTCACTCTCGGTCGTGGCCAGGCCGGCGAGGGACGCCTCCCCGGCGGCGATACGGTCGCGGTGGACCTCGAGTATGCGGCGGGCCTCCTCCTTGGTGCGGGTGATATTGTCCTCTTTCCAGCTCGAGGGGCGGCGGGAGTCGCGGTGCTTGATGAGCAGGTGGGCGGCCCTGATCTGGCCGACCTGGGGCGGGTCCGAGGGCAGGGCGGACGAGTGGTACTTGCCCATGTACTGCTTCAGCTTGTCCGTGTCGGTGCCGGTGGGGGGCTCCCAGCGCGAGGTCGTGTCGGATGTGTTGAAGTAGTAGGGCAGATTCTTGCTCTTGGACAGGCGGACTTCCCAGTTTGGCGGGAGGCCGGTCTCGGGGTGCTGCGCCGAGAGTGATAGTCAGCGGTGGGTACAGACAACGGGCAGGTTTTGGCTTGTCTTTCTTGTCATGTTCGCCCCATACCTGGTCAGCCATTGTGATGGGCGCGTCTCTGTGTCGGCGAAGAAGGCGTATCCGCGTTGGTGAGGGAGGAAGGAGTCGGGGAAATGGAGCTCGTCGCAATTCGGATCGAGTGGATTATAGGAACCAGACACGGGCGTGGATTTCTTTTCTGTACAGACTACCAGGCCAATCAAAGGTATATACTAAAACGCGCCGAGTAGTCAATGTAATGTGATGTGAACCTAAATGGATGGATCAAGGGAAGGACTGAACTTTTAGACGCCGATCATCTTTTGACGCTGCTGATCAAAAACTTGGCCTCTCGCCCGCTCGATAGTGGAGAGCTACAAAAGGCGGGGGAACCTCGTCCGGTGCTGCAGCGATGAGGGGGAAAGATGGAGACACTGTACGCGGACTGTGACGTCGAGAGCCCCGTGGGCTTGCTACAGCAACCAACAGGCGGGGTTGTTTAATTGGTTGTTGCTATCGAGGTGGTGGTCATGCTCACCATCCATGACTTTCTCCTACTAAAGCCTCGTTTCCACCCTCGGTTACCTGCTTGGAGCGATTGACGTGCACCGGCTTTTTTTTGTCTTGTCTTTTTTTTTTCTCGTCACCTCGTGATCCTCGGGGCTTGACACGCGCACGTGGTGACTTCTTACTTTCCATTCTAGCTACTATGCGACACAAGATGCCATCACGAGGTCCATTTGTTTGGGTCTGTTTTAGCCGGCCGGCATCCTTTTCCCGTCTGGGGCCTTTTTTTTTACTAGATGTTGTTAGATGTCTCTAACCTAGACCAGAACGGTTCTAGCAAATGTCTGGCTACTGCGAGCATGGAAACATCCGCCGAGCTGCAACACACCTTCCTGCTTACTTGCCGCTAACAAGACCTCAGCCCTAAAAGCTGCGCAGCTGAGCCAACCACCATGACCACGACCGCCCGACGACGTCATCGTCACTGCCCAAACACGGTCGTGAGAGCACCGCCATATCCTTCATACGACGAGCCGAGCTTCTCAATGTCGTAGTCGTTCCAGTAGCCGCCTCCTGCGAGGTTGTACAGCCGATGCCATTCGGCGAACCTGGTCTGGGCCTGGGCCGGCGTGTTCCCGTGCTCGGGCTTGTAGTCATTGTTGACCCAGAGCAGAGGCACGACCTTCATGCCGAGGCGCGCCTGCCAGGTTCCCGGGTTGTTGGACGCGCCACCGTCGTACACCTGCAGGTAGTGGCGGTCCAGCAGGCCCGGAGTGGCGGCGTTGATGCGGTTCTGGACGTCGACCCAGAAGTTCAGGTTGCTGTAGGGCGCCGTCGTATACTTGTAGCCCATGCGGCCGAGCATCTGGGCAAAGGCGACGGTGCTGGGCACGTCGTAGACGCTCTCGTCGTCGTTGTCGAACCCGTCGAGGTCCCACGTCTTCTTGAGGACGTTGAACGCGCGGTAGAGCGGGGTGTCGTCGGCCGTGCCGTCGGCGGCGAT
>JARHUK010005216.1:0-23364 GCA_031001725.1 Pseudopyricularia javanii | reverse complement strand
AGGCCACGCCTGTGCCTATCGATTTGAGCAGCATTTTGGCCGTTTTGGTGTCGGTTGCCGTAGTCGAATGAAACCCAGGCGTGGGCTGCGAGATTGCAAGCGACTGGAAGGGGATGATGTTCTCATTTTAAAAGCATCTTGTTTGGTAGCTATATGTATCCTCTGCCTGTAGTTGGAGCAGATTGCCAAATCCTACCAGAAATGCTGCTCGCTGGGCAAAGTCCTCGGTTGATACACATACCGACCTTCCCCATCAGTTCAGAAACCCACATCTAGAGATACGGCACTAGAGACTTGGCCGGCACCCCCTCACTCTCCAGCGCTTGTCCAGCAGGATAACTTCATTTCGATGTTACGATGCCAGACAAGGGTCGCGGGGGGACTGTTATGCAGAACCATCCACAGAGGAATAGGATGTTGCAACGTTGCCACGATGGGTGCCTCAATTGTAGACACTGGAATGATAAAAGTGAGATTTATCATCTTTCAGGGTCAGGAACAAGGTTGCGGCCAAGTTGTGAACTGATTTGCGAACTGGTTGCGAGCCCAGAATAGCAAGTAATTGTGGATATGTTCATCCGGTCTCCTGTGGCGAGGCTTGCCTGCAAATGAATTGCCAAACCGAATCGAATCACTCGACCTTTGTGTGGCAGTGATTAAGCCAAATCACTATGGATGGCGCATGCACACGCTGAACCTTGACCACGTACCGATTCTGCAGCCGAATGACTTTTCTTGGTGACTCACCTGACCCGGTCAATTAGTACTCGATTCTTGGGAGGCTAAAGACCAGCGATGATAAGTAGGACATGGCCCTGAAAAAACGGTACTTTGCACTCGTTCTGTTGTAGACATTCGAGACACAAAAGTAATTAATTCGCAAGGTTTGAAAACAGACCTCAGCCAAATCGCGCCGGACAAGGAACAGCTTTGTTCGTTCTGCTTAGTCACACGGATTTATTTTCCCCTTGGATGATCGACCTCCACAGCGGCAATCCAACCCCACCAAAATTCCCGCCCTTTGCACCGCTTCTTCATCAAACAAACAAAACCATCGTCAAACAATCCTTCGCCAACTGAGGAATCCATACCCACGGCCGACAACCCTCATCGCCATCTTTCGCTTGGTCACCGTCCCTCCAACCGCCAAAATGTCCTCCCCCATGTCGACCTCCGGCCAAGAGGGCCAACAATCGCACACCAAAAAGCCCGTCGAGTTCCAATTCTGCGCCGAGTGCTCCAACATGCTCTACCCCAAGGAGGACGAGGAGACGCGCACACTCCAGTTCACTTGCCGCACATGCCACTACACCACCACCGCCAACAACACGTGCGTCTTCCGTAACGAGCTCAACAGCTCTGCCAGTCTCCACGCCGGAATCATCGAGGGCATGGGAAAGGACCCGACGGTTGGTGCCCCAGTTCCTGATTCTTCCTCGCCATCCTCTCCCTCCTCGCATCACCCGCAAACAAACGTCCCCGCCGACTCGACCCTTGTCCTGTGTCTCGTCTGCGGCAAGCCAATCCTCTGCGCCGTCTGCGAGGTCACCCCCTTTTACGTGTGCCAGGCCGACATGCACGCGCTCCAAAACGACGCGGCCGCAAGCACGGACAAGGAAGACGAGACGAGCTTCTTCTCCGCCCACGTGTCCGACAGTTCGTCGCCTCTCGCCCGGCCCAAATTCTCTTGGAACGACGACAGCGACGTCTACGACTTTCTCGACGACGGGGCCGACAGCGACGCAGGCAGCGCCGAAGACGACGAGCTTACCAAGAGCGTCATGATGTTGGACCCCGTGAGGTGAACATGTGGCGCCGGAACCAGTCCTCAACGTGATTACGAAAACACCTACGACGATACGATGCGCCAAAAAAAACCCCGGCCAGAATAACGATGACTACACGAAGCGAGCAGTTTCGGGAATGGCTGGGCAGTGGCAGCACTGTCCAGCCTTCCGCGTACCCTGCCATCATGACCTTGTTTACAAAGTGTAGATGGACTGCTTGCTGACTTGGCCTCGCTCTCTTCTCCACAGCTTCCACGTGCCAAGAAGACGTGCCAATACTGTGGCTTTGACGAGATGGTGTTCTTCCAAGCCCAGCAGCGAACTGCCGAGACTGGAATGGTGAGTGCTTTCCGAATTGTTCAGCTTAGAACAGGAGGTCACCCTCTAACGCCACATTTTCCTCCAGAAACAAATCTATGTTTGCGTCGAGTGCTCCAAGCCTCAGACGGACTAATTTTAGTGTTTCTGTCTCCCGCCATGCAAAAAGCATGTTCGGGATTTCCTACATTCGTCAGGAGTTTTGGGCATTGTTCATTTTTATCCCTTTTTTGGCCAGACAAAAGACAAATAAAAAGTCATATCATTTCTGCCTGGGAAAATGGCGTTTGGGTTTGGGCTAACTTGGGGATTTTATGGGTTGTTTGCTGTCTTGTTTGTTCCACTTGATTTAACATTGCCCAATCTTTTGGGTCAAAAAATATAATTCATCTTCAAAATCAGTTGACAAGTCTTGTTCATATTGTTGTACAGTTTCCTTCGTGCTTGCGCAGGCCCAATGGTATTCCAGAACTCCATGCGCCCTCTTCGCGACTCTTGGACGTCATCACGGTGGTTGAGTTGTGAGGCCCTTTCTGATTTTCTTGCGGGTGAATGTTTCCCACAGCAGCTGGCTCCCCTGGTTTTGGCATGAGCTCTTCGGTTACGCATGATATAGATAAACTCAAACACGCCAGGACACCCCGAATCACCCACCCCCTTCGGTCGCCCTGTCTTCAAATGTGCATCGGCGCCATACTCAGAATCTTGCTCCACTTGGCCTTGCGCAGCTCCGTGCCGACGACGCCGTTGACGCGCGAGCCGACAGGGTCGCCAGCCTTGTTGATGAGGACGCAGGCATTGTCGTCGAAGCGGACGACGGAGCCATCCTTGCGCTGGACCTTGTACTTGGTCCGCACGACGATGGCGTGCCTGATATCGCCGCGCTTGACCTTGTTGGAGGCCGACATGCCTGCGGCGCCCTCGTTGGCGTTTTTGCGCTGTTCCTGGACAACGACGACGATGCGATCACCTGAAGGGGTCAAACGATCGTCAGATACTGTTGTATGTTTGAACGGAGAAGCTAGGTGCTGCGCCGCCCGGGAGGGGTATGGTACCTATTGATGCGTGCCTCTTCTGACCGACGATCAGGGCGCACTCGACTAGGGCGGCGCCCGAGTTGTCGATGCAGTTGAGCATCGACTTGACTATGTTAGAAATATAACCCAATATCACCGGTGTATCGCAGGGGGTGTATACCTTTAATTGAATCATGGTGGGCGATCTATGCTGCCTAGACACGAACTCTCTCACTCCATCCGCGCCTTCTAGCTGGGGACTTGCCCCGACGTCAAAAAGTTGCAAGACAAAGCTAGCTCTCAAATTCTGCTTATGTAATTCAATGAAACGTGGAACATGGCGGGCCCACCTTTCACCCTCAGCTTCCTTGGGATTATTGACTTTGTCGACGTGGGACTGGCAAGAGCGACGCACTGCATTGGGCTAGGCGCATCTTGTGGTGTCGTCGTCGGCAGGGGGACGACCAGCCCATATTATCCATCACCCTGATAAGGTTAGACCGGCATCTTTAATCCTCTCCCAGACCCGACCTGCCTTGCTCACTTGCTTCTCACCATCATCTCGCGCTCTCTTCATTTCCCCGACACACCACCTCCCATTCCAGCTCCTCGAGCTTAACTAACCGCCGACACTTGGTCAACGGCAGCCAATGCCAAACGCGCGCACGCCCCTTCTTCTTCAAGTCACTCTTTAGGCTCAAGTCTGTGCATGGCATGTTCTTCTCAATTGGCTTGACTTGCGCCGCACCTTTTGGCGGACGTTCGTCTTTGTGATAGACGCTACCGAGCCGTCACCTCCATCCATTCGATTTAGAAGCGACGACACGTATTCTCACCCAGTGGTATGGCAATTGACTTGTCACCATCACGCGGGAATCAGCCTGCGCCCCATTAATAGCAACAATCGCGCGCCTCTACCTGCACCTCCATCACGCGGCAACATCCCGAACTATCGCCAGTTTGGGGGATCAAGCTGATCAAGAGGCACCATGCCTCCCCCCAAGTTCACCAAGAAGCAACCCCTGACCTTTGCCCAGCTGGCCGCCTACGATGATATCTTGACAGATGCGCTCGTTGACCACGTAAGGATTATTCGGCCGTTTGCGCCCAACACGACGTGTCGGCACTAACCCTGTCAACCCGCAGACCTTTTACTGGACCACGATCCCGAAGAACCGCCCGTCGTATCATGCCTCCCGCGGAGTGAAGCAAGATGAAGTCACGCAGATAGTCAAGGACCATGTGACGATTCATCCGAACCTCAAGGTGGCCGAGGAGAAGATGCTCGCTACCGACGGGCTGAAGCGGTTCTGCAATGCCCTCAAGACGCCCAAGGAAAAGGACGATTTCCGTGCGCACCTGCGCCGCTACCTCAGCATCTACCTCCCCGACTGCCCCTTTGAGGTGAACTCGACGAATCGATACACTATATTCACCCATGAGGCCAGCGTCTCGGCCCGGCGCCCGATCAAGAAGAACGAGATCATCAAGGCGCTGTGCGGCATCCAGGTCGTCATCTCACCCGCCGAGGAGGCCGAGCTCTCGAAGCGCAAGAAGGACTTTTCCATTGTCATCAGCTCGCGCAGCAAGAGCACAAGCCTTTTCATGGGCCCTGCGCGCTTTGCCAACCACGACTGTGGCGCCAACGCGAGGTTGAAGACGGCGGACCAGTCCATTATGGAAGTTCAGGCGCTTCGCAACATCGAGGTCGGAGAGGAGATCACGGTGACTTATGGCGAAAACTACTTTGGGGAGGGAAACTGCGAATGTCTTTGCAGGACTTGCGAGCTGGGCAGGGTGAACGGCTGGGTCGGCGATGAGGGTGACGCCAATGCTGGGGCTTCCTTTGAAAAGAGCATTGAGGACGAGCAGCCGGGATATTCTCTGCGACGCAGGAGGCGCGACGGTAGCACAAGCCGTGCCATGTCTAGGGACTCGTCCGTCACCCCGGACATACGACCGCGCATCCGAAAGACCAAGTCGAAATTGCAACTCACCGCCTCGGATAGGGCCTCAACGGTCGACTCGGAGGCGCCTGGGAACATGAATGGCAAGCGCAAGCGCGAACTGGACGGCCTTGCCAGCCCGCCTTTCACCCCGGCTAAGAGACAGAGAATTGCCAGTGGACTGTCCGAGATGATGCTGGCGGACTTGCCGCCCCCGGCAAGCATAAGCACTCCACCTGAGAGCTCGGTCGGACAGATGAGCAGACAGTCATCAGTCTTTGAGACCGCACAGTCAGAGACTCTTGTCGAGGCTTCCGACAACACAACCCCTGAACACGATAGTTCCGACTCTAGTACACCACCGCCAAAATCCGATGATCAAGCCGACAGCTCGCAACCGACCGAGACGATGAGCTGCAGCGAGAAACGCGGCCGCAGGCCTTCGGCGATCGGGACAGCATGTGCAATGGCAAGCGCAACGACTCCGTACTCGGCGCGGACTTCAGAGCTCCACTCGCCGTCGGATGTGATGCTCATGCCCCAGTCCAGGCCTAGCAAGCGTCAGGCAGCACACAGGTTGCCCGCCACGGAAGAACCCACCTCTGGTGTTTTCGTCAAGGCCGAGGTGGTTGAAGAAAGCAGCTTGACGGTTGTCGATAGCGTTGAAGCTGGTGTGGGCTCAGTTGGTCCTAACGAGGGATCACGGACTACGGATACAGGAGCTTCGCCTACAGGCGCCAAACCGGCAGCTGGTGATGTCACAGGCTGCAACGATTCATCATTGGCTGCTGGAGCAGCCTCGACGGTCGGGCAGGGCATTGGGAAGAGCAACGGAAAGGCCTCCCAAAAGCCGCAACCAAGCAGACGAAGAACGCCCGGTGACTATACCCTGACGCCCGTTTTACTCTCAGAGCCCATGACTGCATGGGTACACTGCTCCAACTGCGCAACGGCATTTGTGCAGCGTGACGCGTACTACACACGGGCGAACTGTCCCCGTTGCGAACGCCACAGCGTCCTTTATGGCTACGTGTGGCCCAAGACTGCGCCCGATGGCTCCGACGACGAGGAAGAGCGCGTCCTGGACCACCGAACAGTGCACAGGTTCTTAGATCCGGAGGAAGAGGCCAAGGTCCGGGGTAGGAAGCTCAGTGCGTGGCTGGTAAACAAGAAGCTTGCGGAGGCCAAGGCGGCAGAGGCTGCCGAGGCTGCTGCAAAGGGCAAAGGTAAAAAGAAGCCGCAGCGGCAACCGGCAAAGGCTGTCAAGAAGACTGTGGCGAAGTCGACTGCCACCAAGGCTACTCCAAAGACGACAAAGACAGCGTTGTTTGGCAGGGTTACCAAGACTGGCATCGGCCTCGGGGAGGGCCGCAAGGGCACTGAGAAGATGAGTGCTCCACGAACCAGTCATGACGACACCATCGAAGACTCAATCACATCGGCGGTCTCGGAAGCCGTTGCCGAACAAGAAAGCTCAACCGAAGCGATTATAGCAGAGCAGTTGGGCTTGTTCACCGAGTCAGCTTTTAGGCTGAATGAGGACGTACATGATGGCGATGACGTGGGCAGGGTGATATCGGAACGGAAGGGCACACCGGGACGCGCGCAGAGGCGACAGACGTCGTCGGTGACATCCGGCGGGAGTCCTAATGCTGCTGGCAGGCGGCGTAGCGGTAGGGCATGCAGGGCGACGGCCAAGGCCACTGCTGCCGCTGACGCTGAGTACGACTGAGGGAGGCTGTTTTGGGATCGATATCTGATCACTACCTCATGCATCAAGGATGGGTCTAATAATTTGCATTGCTGTGTACACTAGCGTTAGCGGTTTTTTTCTGTCTTTCTGTCGACTTCTTTAGGCATGTTGAAAGTAAATATGTTTTCTCTTCGTCCGCTTTCTCCCCAGAAATCCGTTGCTACCGATATCGCGTGCAAGCCAGATGTGCTGACTAATCGATTTTCTGTGGTGGATAATGTGGCGCTACCCGATGTGTGCTTGGTTTGTTTTTTTTTTTTTTTCTTTTTTTTTTCTGCGCCGGCAGGTAACCATATTAAACTGGGTCTTGGCGTCACCAAACCTAAACCTCAACTCACCCCAAGCTCGACGTTGATATCGAGACCAATCACAGCGCCCAATATGGCTATACAATTCTGTGGTGATTGCGGCGATACGCTGCCCATCTCTGGAAACCCCGAGATCAAATGCGATTGCTGCGGCAAGCTGAATAAGAGTGCGTTTGCGCCCGACACGATGGCTCCGGGGCGATAGTTTTTTGCTGCCCCTTTTTGCGATCACCTGACCTGGCTTGGGCCTCTCCCATCAACGCCCATCACGTTGGGCCATGTTTCTATTTTGTCTTTTTTCCCCTAGGTTTTCTTCTAAATTCGGGCTAACATACCTCCAGACACCCTCATCGGCGTGACAACCGTCTCGTCAAGTCGAGACTTTGACTCGCCCCTCCGCTTCCGTGAGCTCGGCGACAAGGGCGCCACAGCCAGCCGGTCCGAGATGCACTGGCCCAGCATCGACGAGAAGTGCCGGTTCTGCGATGCCCAGAAGGTCCGGTACACGACGATGCAGACGCGCGGTGCTGACGAAGGCAGTACCGTCTTCTACTACTGCGAGCAGTGCAATCAAAAGTATGCCCTGGGCCGTCAACGCCTTCGTGCCACTTGTCGTGAAGTAATACTAACCTCTCGATAGATACAAGGAGAATAACTGATGGAGGTTGGAGCTTGACGATGCGGCGGTGTTGGGGAGAATCCATGAATATATGGCTTTTGTTGATGGCGCTCGTGACGGACTGGCAGCTAATTCAAAGCATGTTCTCACGACTGGGTATACAGCACTATGGTTGCCTACATGCAGACGACTGTGGATTTAATCTAGGGCCTCGATTGCTGCAGAGAAATCATTCATGATTGTCGTGGCAAAAGATTGGTCTCTGACGGATTCGACGCTGGGTGGTGGCAAACGAGGCGCGGATCGACAACCAGGACTGCGAAGGGAATTTCTAACAAGATTCGGAACCATACAAGGAGGTATTTCATGTTAAAATAGCGCCAAAACCAGAATTGCAATCACGGAGCCCACTCAAGAGAATTCAAACCTCTACGCTCCATCCCATGCCCACGGGAGTGACAAAGTGAAACCATGAACTCTGCTTCCTGGAGGAGCTAGGTTCTTCTCTCGGTTTGCACCAAAACGAGTGAATCCGTGGCTTCCTTCCTATTTCCTGAGTAGTTCCCTAACATGAATACCGAGTCGACTGCCGAGAAATGTCAAATATCCGAGAGGTTGCCCAATTTAAAAATCGTGCTAGCTTTTTTGCCCGTCAGCATGAATATATATTTCGACGCCTACTCTGCGTCTCGATATGCCACTTTTGTCGAGCAGGCAGATATGCCGGCGCGCCCCCTCCAGCCTGCCGCTGCTCTGGGTCATATGCTCTGCGATGATGGCTTGGCCTGGACCACCTTGGCAGCGTGGGCAGAGATTGCGCAGGACACACATTGTAATTCTCCGCTCAATGTTGCATGCTCACCGGACCAAGGCGTCGGTCCACAATGTCCTTCGTCTTCAGGGCGCACCCTTTTGTGGCACAGAAGTCTGACATGTGACTTGGCTAGTCTGGTGCGCCCCTACGGATCGGCAAACACACGGGTGCCTGGGAGGGCTTTCTGCGGCGGCGTGCGGCGGCGTGCGGCACCTCGTGGTCGCAGGTGACCCTGGCCTATCACCCTGGAAAAAAGAAGAAAAGATGGGATGAAAGAGGGCAAAATGATACAGTATATAGAGTAGAATGAGAGCAAGAACAGCAATACTATGTGCAAGGTACGAAGTACGGAAGGGAAAGAGAGGAGCAGAAGAAAACGGGCAGAAAGTCATGGGAGCAAGGATGCGCACGCAGGCCAAAACGCCCCTTCATGGACCTGGCAACGCGGGAGTCGTTTTTTTTTGGGTGCTGGTCAACTCCTCCACAAAAAAGAATCCCCAGGGCGTCTGCAGTGGCGGGAGTCTAACGCAGAGCTAGGGCCGGAGGACAGCGAGTCCGAGTGGCTGGAAAGCGCCTCAGTATGGCCACAACCGGTTGGATAGGTACTTTTCTCGGGGTTCCCGATAAACTGGCACAAGACTAGCAAAACTATGTGAATATCATTCTTTATGGGGGAAGCAAAGAGGGCGACAATCAGAGAAAAAAAAAACCAAGGCACAACCCATTTCAGAGGTGGGCTGCGCCCGAGGTATCGTACAGCGCGTATCAAATTAGAAAATCCCGTGGACAAGATCTCGCTTGCTCGTGGGCAGTCTGGTTGGCATTTCCAGTTTATTATGTGCCCGCGCCTATAGCTGCAACATCCCTATCAGGGTTTCTCATCCTCAAAGATGCCTTCGCATGCCACGGTCGCCCGAGGGAGCCAAGTCCTCCCTTCCCCCTCGGTACCGTCCGCGCGTGTGCCACTGCAGCTGTGCCTAGGACTATCCATGAGGGGGAAAACAAGTTTCCGCACCAGTTGGACGGAAAAGAAAGCTCCTGTGTTGAATGGGCTTGGGGTCCGTCGTTTCTGTGGTATTGGCCTCTCCTGTCGTTGAGTTGCGGCCCCACCTTCGCTTCGCCAGGATGACTGCATTGGCCTGTTGTATAGCGCCGAGGGATATATAAGGTCTCTTAACCAGCGTCGGTGCAGGGTTCTGG
Organism: Pseudopyricularia javanii; assembly: GCA_031001725.1. Taxonomy (NCBI): domain Eukaryota; kingdom Fungi; phylum Ascomycota; class Sordariomycetes; order Magnaporthales; family Pyriculariaceae; genus Pseudopyricularia; species Pseudopyricularia javanii. The sequence goes on along the minus strand of JARHUK010005216.1, from coordinate 13,603 downwards.
CCTTAATGGATGGCCACTATTACCGGTGGTGGTGGGCACGGCATAAACATGAACGAGGCCCGTGATCTCGGACCGTTCTTTGGGATTGGAGATGCAATCTAGAGATCAACTGCTCATTGGGCAACCAGAAAAAGGCGTTTTTCGGTTCCAGATGTAAACGAAAGACGACCACTGAGTACGTTGGAATACGGGGCAATAATACATTCCAGGGAGAAAGGAGTGACAAAAGGGTTCCCTCAATAGTGGAGGAGCATCGCATCATATCATCTAATGCTCGGGACAATGCATCCGGAGACACCGTCAGACAAGACAAATAAATGCAATCTTGTTGGGGCCAACCCAAAGATGTCCAGCAGCGTTCCTCCAGCTCCCTGCAGCGTATTGTGTTGAGTACGTACGCGGTCCTAAAACACCCCTGTGCCCGGCTTATTTTGCCTCGCTCAGCGCGTCTCTCGTTCCCATTCAGGCGAACCTTGCGCGTGCGGATCAAAGGGGTCTCTGCTGGAGGCCGGCATCGCTCTCCGAGCGGGTCGTGCAAGGATGCGCACTCTCGTCATTGCCTCGACCTTCCTTCCAACGATCTCTTTCCCCCACGTCCCGCGGGAAGTGGCCGGTGGAGTCCGATCACACCCGGGGGAGTCGGCCACTCGACAGATGAATGGCATGTTGCCCTAGGGCGGGCGGACTAGCATGGAGAGCACGGTTTCAGTGCGCAAGGACTGACGGCGCCATGGCATGTGGGCGAGGCGGCTCTGTCATCGTTCCGTATATTCTATTTTTCTTCCCCGGGTGGTAATTAGATGGTAACGAAAGAAGTCGCGCAGAAATCCACGGCGTGACGGACCCATCATCAGCGATTTTCATTGCTGGACGAGATTTGCCTCACTGACGAATACATGAACAGAAAAACCAACACAAGCATCCGGTCCGTTACTAAATATTAGGTGGAGTCAGCAAACCTCGAGCACGATCTTCTTTTGCCAAGACCACGCCATAAGATCGGAAACGTGAGATTGGGCAAGGGTGGACAGGCTGCTCAGTGAAAATCCTGGGTTCCTGTGGATAGTGATGTGGTAATCCAGGGCTTGGCTTTGAACTGCAGAGCAAGCATTCCATCCGAGTAATAGTAGTATTAACAGCCAGCATAAAACACACTTGTTGGTGGGCATATCGCATTACTACAGAGGGAAGATTGGCGCCCATGCATAGCAATAATACCGCTGCACAATCATATCCGGGTCAGAATATCACGACTGAACCTTTGGACATGACTAGAAAATCACATTGTATCGTAGCCATGATGTTTTCGAAGGTGCCGTGTTCATATGTGGTTGCGGTTCGTGAAACTTACAATCCCATGTAAAGGCCAACCGCCCTGGGGTAGCCGCCTGTCTCTTCCGGGATTCTGGGACCGAGATCTAGCTCGATGGCATCCGAGAACCCGGTAAAGAGGCGTCCAGCGCCACCCTGTGCCGCTTCTGCTCGGCCAGGGTTGTCTTAAACCTTTTCTCGATTACTGAACACAGGGGTAGGCTCTGCAAGAGGCGCCCTTGGCTGGCTTGCTACACACTATGACACCAAGACAAATGTGGGAAAAAGAAAATACAATAAAAAACCAGGCGACATACGTACATCATCCGCATCTTTCCATACCTCACCGCACCAACATCGGGCCAGAACACACACCCACAGAAAGTCACGCCGATCACACCCCCTCCGGCAGCCCCTTGCATTTCTGGGTCCATCTTGTCCAGAGTAGTCTCTTCGTATCGATCAGGCCTCTGTGCCCTTTTTGTTGAACCCAGCCGGGGGGTTTCCTATTGGGCGACGCCCTGCCGCACAAGATGACACTTCGTTCCCAGTCATCCATCATCGCCATATCAGTTGCTCGTCAACCATGGGGGGCCATGACGAGCGGAAAGGAAAACCGGGTAGCCAGCCCTGCTAAGCCACGCGCGTTGGCACCCCTCGTGCCAAAGCCCCTTTTGTCGTTGGTCCTGTGTCCATCAGATCCATCCCATCTTCAGGAGTATGTCATAGAATAATATGATAAATAAATACCCCCGGTACACACGTCGAGTCGGCCCGCGATCGTCCCGATCTTGCCGCAGCTTGCACATGAAAACAAGTCGGACGTTTCTATATCCTCGTTTTCACTCCACTTTTTCCTTCTTTATATGCTTTCACTTTTCAGTAGTATTTTTTTGCATCGGAAAATAAACAAAAAAAGGGTCTTGGGTCGCCAAGATCCGATGCAAATTCTCCTTGATGCTCTGGTCTTAGTCCGGGCCAAGGTATTGTCATCAAGCCCCGTTCTCCTCCAACCTAGCTAGCGCGGGAAAGAGCAAGAAGGAAATACCTTTTTTATACCAAGAGAGCCTGGTCATCCATCAAATAAATCCCTGCAGCCTTCTGGCTTCTTCTTTCTTTCCAAAGAGCTCCGAATTCCAGATCTGCCAGCTGATCCCCGAGTTAGTGATAGGATGCCGGGCAATGCACTCGCGAATGGGCGTGTCACTACCACGCTACAACAGCGGCAGGGGTGGCTGAGAAAAGATTTAGTACGCTGTCTTAAGTTCCGTCCTTGCTGGGTTTCTGCAGTGGAACAGTTCAAGACAAGTCTTTGGACCCTTTCCATTCATGTTTCTTTGATCACGCTGATTTTGCCCAGTAGTCGTTTACTTCTTGTTTATGAATATTTAAGCCTCCTAGCCGGCATCACCAACGTCACCACAGTTCCTCTCCATGCACTGACATACTCACATTCCTTGTCGTTTTCCCCCTGTCGTTTCCTACCAAGCCGGCTACGGTCGTTGGATGATACTAGTCGCCCCAGACTTGGCCACCCTCGTCTTAAATTCGACAGCCACCCTCTACTGTTGGCAGCCCATGTGAGCCACAGATATACCCTCCAAAACAGCTTACCGGCTTCACTGTGCGACCCATCCTCAGCCAACGTAGGCTTAAAACAGTCTTTTCATCCCATTTGCGGTCGAATCCATTGCGTTGGCGCAAACCAAATATCATACCTTCTTTGTTTTTCTCCATTCCACTCGTTTCTTCTACGCTGCCACAACCGGCAAGGCAGGCCCAAGACGGACACCCAGCCCCGCTTCTTGCAGTCAAGTCAACTCTCCACGCAGTTTCCATCGCTACCTTCACGAGATGAATCAGACCGCCACGGCTCATCCCTGCATATCTTGTATATCTCAGCTACTTGGCAACTTGCGATCTTCATTCACAGGCCTCCTCGGCTCATTTTAGTCAAGCCTCTCTTGGTTGGACACCTTTACTTCGTTAGACACCTCCAAGGTCCAGACGATACTTCATACGAGCCCGCATATATAAAGCGAGACTCATCACTGCCAGGAACCCGTCCTGCCTCCTTGGAATCAACCACCACAAAGGCGCAAACTACAGCGAGGCTCATGCACAGGACCCCTTGAACAAGGAAACTACAAAAGCACAAAAGACAACAAAAAAAGAAGACAAAAGAGCACAAACCTGAACAGGAACAGCACCATGCCCGGAGAGTTCCCAGTCCAACCCGTGTCCCGCGCGGCACCCTGCACCGACATTGCGCCTGTTGTCGCCCGCACCGACGACTACAGTGAGGACGGCAAAAACTCCGTTTTTGCGTGCTGCGTACTGCTGGACGCTGACGGCGTGCACCTGATCGAGGACGTCAACGACCCCGCCACTGGCAACCCCATCCAAAGCCTCTACTCGACGTCATCCAGCGGGCTGCAGTGCACCGCCTCGGCCCCGACAACAGAGGCCGAGCTCTCAGGCAGCGGCGGTGGCGGCTCCTCGGGGGCCCAGAACCACATCTACTTTGCGTTTGATCAGCTCAACATCACGTGGCCGGGTACGTACGGGATCGGCGTCGACGTCTACGTCTGGGGCCCCGAGGACGCGGCTCCCTACTGCGTCGAGCGCATTGTATCTGAACAGATCGAGGTCTCGGAGGGCGAGGACCCGCGTGAAAGACCTGGTTTGTTGCCCTTTTTCCGAGAACAGGGGCTTCGGTTTCCAAATATGGCTAACCAGTAGTTTTGTGCATGAACAGGTAAGGAGGAGAGACGTCTTCTTAAGCGCATGCGCCAAAATTCCAAGATGGACCACTTTCAACTCCCACGCCACGTATGAGTGAAGAAAGCTATTTGTCCGCAGCTGTTCGGACTTAATGTTGGACTTAAGCCCGGACAAAAGAGGCAGAAGCACAAAACAAAAATGTCCTGGGCGACAGAACATACAACACCGAGGACTACCCAGTGGTCACCACCCTAGTACTAGTCCGACCCTCAGGAAGATGGACCGGGAGAAAGATCGCGGGTTTTAGGTGCCGCGGCGTCCAGACAAGGACGCCCCTGCATCACAATACTCACTGCCAAACCTCCGCCTAATCATAGGCAAAAGGGCAAGGCCAGAAAGTAGGGAAGAAGCTAAAAGACTTACTGCCCTTTTGAAATATACATTATATATTGGGCGCTTGGCGAAGAGTTAACTTTGTTTCGAAAACGGCTGTTTTGGAACGTTACCCGGTATGATAAAATAGTAGCTACTGAGACATAACATACCATGCTGTAATACACTCGCATGAGAACACCAAAATGTTGAAAGACTAAGCCTATTCATCCCTGGTATTTTATATGCTTGCGTATGTAACCATCTCCCAAAGCCCATCCACAAAGCAGAATTAAAACCCTAACTCCATTAGCCATCTTCTGAACTTTTATTACCCATTTAGAAAATTGAAAGTTGCAGGTTAGCAGGCTTATCGCCATTATTTGTAATGCAAATCTTGAATGGCATATCGCCGGACGCGATGCCAAACGTCCCACTTCCTTTTCCAAGTTCTCCAGATCCTGATATGATTCCACCGGACGAGCTACCCCCATTTAATGAGAATTTGGACACAGTTGAGTCCAACTAAATCAATGATGGGTTAGTCTTTAATGAGCTTGTTTGTATTTCATGGGGAAAAGCAGGATTTGAACGGAAAAGCATTGGGTATCTTACTGTGAAGCTGTAGCTAAACTGTGATCGGCCGTTCAAATCGAAGCTTCCAGGGTAGCAGGTAATCGATCCGCCCGTTGCAGATGCTTTTAGTGTGTATACTGGAGAAGCAGGCGGAGTTACTGAGGTGGCCGGAGCGGCTGTTGTAGTTGTTGCTGGAGTCGACCCCGGGACCGAAGCGGCTGTTGTGTTGGCTGCTGCAGCCGGCCCCGTGACCAAAGCGGTTGGAGCTGAGAAGGTCGCTACGGTCGAAACAGCCAGTGTAGAGTTGATAGCGCAACCTCCATCACGAACCCGGAGCTTTCCGCCGCGGCTGGGTTTAGGGTCCTTGCAATCAAAAACATCGACACCGTTCCAAGCCGCTGGTATATTTCCATCATGACGGGTATATGAAAGCTCCTTGACCAGCTTTTTAACATTGGCTGCGACTTTGCCAGGGACTTGAAGCCGTTCACGGTATTCGTCTTGCGAAAGAAATACCGCAATCATTCCCGTAACCAATGGTGCCGCCATTGATGTTCCTTCACGAAAGTCATCGTTGTTTCCTTCGCGATCCGCGCATAGAGTAGAGCCCATAGCGGAAGTGTCGATTTCCGAGTTGTCTCCTTGAGAGTAAAAAGCTCGTGTTCTCCATTCTGAAATAGCACCAACGACGATAATATCCATAGACCGCCCGAGATAAGCCGGGAAACCAGTGATAGATTGGTCTCCGTACACGCCGAATCTATTGTTGCCAGATGCTGTAACCAAAACAATATCTTGGTCGATCAGATATTGAACAATAGATGTATATGCCGCTATCGCATCCGGAGATTGAAAACCAGGTTCGGGCCCTCCTTCGTACTGCTCGAGTACAATCAGTTCTTCGGTTGACGACAAATTAATAACCGCTTTGCCTTGCAGCTTTTTCTCAACGACGTCTTTGTAAACAAGCATAAGTGCAAGGAAAGCCGATCCTGGCCCGAGTGTTGGGCCTGTTTTGACAATAACGAGGTCAACGTCTTTAGCAGTACCAAAACGAGGTCCGTTAACCAGCGATGATACGCAAGATCCGTGGCCATGTTCGTCAGATTGTTTAGGAACGTCCTTATCAGCGAAGAGCCAACGCTTAGTCCCGGTTGACAATTTGTATTCGTCGTGGTCGATGTTGGCACCAGTGTCAATTACGTAAACTGTAACACCTTTGCCAGCTGATTTATGGTATGCGTATCCAGGCATGTCGTCACCGTCGTAACCCAGGGCACTTGAGTCTGCGGGGAGTGAAATTTCCCGCAATTGTGGAGTGCTAGGCTTATCCAGAAAATAATCACCAATCGATTCTTTGGTTATTTGCGCGTCTGCCGGTATAGTTGGAGTCGCCGAAATGGTCTGTGAAGATGGAGCGACCGGGTCGTCAAGGTCTGGAGAGCTATTAATGACCACTATATGAACCTATTTTGCAATATGGTTAACTTTTATGAAGCTTTCCGATTTGGAACTTATTTTCAGCACTTACCCTATTATCGCTAGCAATCTTATCACGATTGGTATCAGTCGCACTTAAAACAAAAACATTTTGAGGTAAATCCGATCCACTTTCCGCTCCAAGGTTTTGCACAGAGTTGCCCTGGGATAGCTGGGAGAGAAAGGTTATAGCGCTTGACAGTTGGCTTGGGCTTTTTGCAACATCCACGTTGAGGATTACGACGTAGCTTTGAGCCGTTTCAGTAGATGTAGGTGAGGTCGAGGGGCTAGAGCTCGTCAAAGTGGGCGTGCCAGATAATGTCGAGGAGCTGGAGCTCGTCAAAGTGGGCGTGCCAGATGATGTCAAGGGGTTGGAGCTCGTCCGAATGGTTATGGCAGATTGAGTTGTTGTAGATATGGTCGACGGATTTGACTGTTGTAATGGTTGATTTGACAACACTGTACGAGGCTTTAAGTCTTGGCGATTTACCCGGGCCGCCCTTGGAAACCAACCGTGGGCTAAAGCTGTAGATAAGGTCAGTTTAAAAGGAATATAGAAATATAATTGTGGAAAACCGTTGCCTTTTCTTCAATGGGCGACTGTTTACCTTGAGCATGCGCTATAAAAAAGAAAGGCAAGTAGAGTGATGTTGAACAATGCATTTTGCCAGCTTGGAAGTAGTCCGATAGAAGTAAAGAATGGCGGAAATGACAGGACTCAATCAGCGAAACAACAAACAAAGAGTTCGAGATTGCGGCTGCTCAAGTTGAGAAACAACTACTTTGCGCCTTGGGTGCAACTACGGATCACGTCGGTGGCAACGCTTTTATAAACACTTGCCTCACACACCCTAGACCATAAGGTACGCGGTGCATAGACGTAATCCAATATGTAAGGACCGTACCTGCTGTAGATTGAACCCAAATAGCCCAGATCCAAGTATAACGAGAAGTAAAGAAGTTTACATTATTAAAACTCGAATTGGATCCCCGAGGTACGTGGACCGGAAGGTTTTGCATAAAGATATTTCGCCTTAAAATAGCACAAATTCTCCTCAATACCCCGTTCTGGTCCTGCCTTGTCAGACGAAGTGGCTGAAGTTGGTCCAAGATTAAGCTTAGGCGAGCGAATCTTGTCCAGGAATATACTATGACATACGTTGCCTGACTCCTTGCATTAATTACCTGCGCCGAAGAAGAAGTGCGGGAATTCCGAAAATGGTACTCGACAGCCCAAATTAGGGCTAATGAAGAAAAAAGGATTTCCTTCCCCAAAAGTTGATCCATTTAAAAATTCGACCTACGTCCGGTTACAGTTTAGGGTAGCTTAATGGCAGCTCAGGGCAGCTCAGCAGCCAGATATGGAAATTTTGGACGCTCAGATTCGTCTCCCATATTCAGTTGTTATTATATATATACATAATTATGACCATTTCCATTGGAATGTAAGGAGCCAAATCTGGTGTGCTGTACCCCCACTTCGGTGTTGGAGGGTACGTAAGGGGGATGAATCCTCCGGTTACCAAGTAAGCCAAGCGGCTTCCTGCTCAAAAGTCCTCACTGTAACAAGTACACCAAAACGGCATGTGGTTCACAATTATTCAACAATCTACATTCTTTTCAGCACTAACTATCTAGAAACAAATTTCCATCCCGAATCTATGTACAGTACAGTATATCCCCTGCATTACGGCATGTCGGCAGACATCGTACACGGACCAATCAACAGCTACGTATCGGGAACAGGCGCGCCCCCAACGGCTTATGCGAGTCATATGATACGGGAGGCCGGTAATTATTGGGTGATCAAGTGTAAAAAAGATCTCGGCAACCCGGTAGAGATACGAAGGCATGGTTATATCGTCGCCGTGCCTGAGATTTCAGCGGGGGGTGGATTGCATTAATCAGACGGGCCATCGGTAGTTCCCTGCTGGCCGGCCAGGGGACTGTTGCCATGTCAGGGAATCTACTGTATTGTTATCTCTGCAGACTGCTACTAATTAATTACATCATATTTATTCCCAGACTTATGCAGTGCGCACAAGGCAATATTCAAGCAAACACCCCCAAATGGTTGCCTGCGCTGATCGTTTGACATCATCAGGGGGTTGGGGTACATCCCCATTCTAGGCATCTACATAAATTTCATGGGTCGTAAGCCGGCAGACCCAAGAAGTTGCACTGACGGTACAGTAACATTCTCGAGTCGCGCTGGGTCCCAAGTGCTTGGTCTCGACATGTGCCGCCTTGCATGCTTTCCGATGCAGTCTTGAACAGGTACCGAGGCTGCAGGTACCGCAGCCAGAGATGCAGGGGCCGCTTGGAGTCCGAAACAAAGTGATCAAAATACCAGCCATCATATATGTATTGTATACTGCTTGCAGATGATCGTGGGGTCTTGTCACGTTATTGGCTAGAGATCGGATTGGTAACCAATGACACCCTGGTGGCTGACCACATCAGATCCTTCGCTTGATCCACGACACTTCTCCATCTCCAGAATCATATCACTCTTGGCCGATGCCAGAACCACACAAGACCCAGGTGCATGGGCACTTGGTAACGTTCCAGATTCTCAGACTCGCTCATAACGGACCCAACTCCGAAGAGAGCCCACATGGCTCAGGCGCCGTAGCAAGGAACACATGGTATTGATTGCGGATACTGCGGCCCCAGCTCTAGGCATTGGCATCTCTTCGCTGCCTCTCTCGCCCGGGCCCTCGTCTACGCCATGTGGAAAAACTCAACATAACTCCGCTGTAAAGAAGCTCAGCTTTCCCCTTTCCCGCCACAACCCAGCGACTCCAAATGATACCCGGTCTGTATCCCATCTTCAGCCTGTGCCTCAGTATTGATAGTGCTAGCTCCAGGTAGCCATCAATATAATTATATCCAGATCCCAGCGGTCAACAAGCCAACCCAAAGCCCGTTCTGGCGAATAAAAAAACCCCCCAGCAACGGATCGTTGGGGACATGCCCGCTTACATGTGGCCTGAAATGGTATGGTACCAAGAATCAGAACACCAAGTGAGCAAGCATTCTGATCCTTCAGCCCTATGAGTTTCACGGCAACCTGCAACGTTGTGTTGGTGGATGCGTGTGTATGACAATCGCGTGGTCCCCGGCTGGCAAAACATGGGACCACAAGCCGAGGGCCATCGCTTTCGTTCGAAAGCCTCTTCACTTCGGCACATCGGCGGGGAGGAGTTGGGTCGGAATGGGGCTGCCTGTTTGAATGGTAGGGTATCATCATCGATGCTTGGCCTTGGGACTCGAAGTCGCTGCCTCCCACTCACCCCACCTACAAAGGCCGGTGTTGGATACCGTCATCTCGTCTTCGGTATTGTGTAGTGATATAAAGCGAGCACGCCTCTGACCATGATGAAAAGACATGACAGCTCGGAGGAACACGCATTAACTCACGCCGGCACGCATCAATATCAGAACAAGCCTTAATCGACCTTCATTTACGGGTAGAACTAGCTAGCAGCAGCACGCAGTATCCACGAGCAACAGACTTTGATACCCCAGCTCCCCGATCTAAAGCCCGCGCAAGAAACCGCAAACAGACTCTACCATGTCTTCTGGAAGCGGAAATGGCACCGGCCGTGGCGGGTCAGGCGGGAACTCGTCCAGCTGGAATCCGATTCTATCCCACGGGTCTGCTATCGGCATACTGAAGCCCGATGTGGTGTTTGACGTATACGGCAACGCTTCAGTGAGTCGCCTACCAAAAGCAATTCCCGCTTGCTTCAGGGTGGTATGGTCAAACTTCACGAGCGATAGTGTTTATCTAACCATCAACTCATATTAACAGTCCAAAGGGGGCTCCTCTTCCTCGTCCTCCTCGTCAAACCGAGGCGGAGGCTCCTCGTCCTCTGGCACTAGAGGTGGTAAATAGAAGAGACAATGCAGCATCAGCCAAGAGAGAGAGAGTTCTCGGTTAGCTGGTTGATTTCTGGCTCTGGCCTGCTTTGATAGGTCCGAGCTTTACACTTGGGGCCTAGAGCCTGACCGTCTACGATTTGTTATGTCGCAACGCTTTGAATTTTCTTTGATTTTTTTCCTGGTTTACTAGTTCTATTTTCATGTCATTTTTTGAAGAATTAGTTAGATCTATCATGATGCAAATCCATCGTTGTCTCGACCGCGTCAGGAAAATGACTAGACCAAGCAGATGAAAAGTCTGTCTTGCTGAGAACATAGGGTTAACTATTAGGTGGTTAGTTGGTCTATGCCATGATTTGCCATTGCATATCTATATATTTTCAAAAAGCAACTAAATGGTTAAAATTCAAACCTTTGCACTAATTAGCTACTTGAAATTCTCGGTCCATTCACCTACTTATATGATTTATATGAAGCCCAAGCAACTGTAAGAAAATCATCTATCAACAAAAAGGCTTCCACATAAAAATGTTGACATACACAAGTATCATCAACCCCGGCTAACCCGATGAGTTCCACAAAATTTCGTTCAAGTCCTTAAATGTGTCCATGCTGTCTAAATGAAGCACAAATCCGCTGCCTTGCACGCTGTCCGGTAAGTGCAAAGACACGAACTGTCTTTCACTGTCGGTAGTGTCTTGCTCATCTTCGTAACTGGCGAAAAGCTCAGGTCTAAGGAGCTGGGTCACGAGGATCTTGACTACTGGGCCATCACCATCATTCTCGACCGCCCATGGGACGAGGTCGAGCACCTGGCCAAGTGCCATGTCCTGGGCTTCATCTTCGTCACCCAGGAAGCAGAGCGAGTCTAGCACCATGAAGACAACGTCGCCCTTTGGCAGCAGACCCACGACCTGCCGGAGCTGGTCCGCCAGCAAGTCAACCCGGTCCTCATCGTCCTTTGGTAATCTTTTCGGCGGCTTGTCAAGCGACGACAGGTCCACATCCTGGCGGGACTTGACCCGGCTCAGCAGCTGCACGAGCAGCAGCGCCAGCATTCCGTCCGGGCTGGTCGTGTTCCCGCCGCTATCCTCAAACTGACGACGGCCGCCAAAAAAGCCCAGCACGTGGTGGGTATCAAGCGGCGCAGATGAAAGGCTGTGGTGTAGAAAGGCCGAGAAGAACGACAAAGGGCTATCTAGCTCTTCGGCCTTGGTGCTTTGCGCGAGCAGAGCCATAGGCTTGGAAGTCTTGATCCACCTCTCTAGCTCTTCTGACCTCAAAAGATAGTCCAGCCTGTCTTGGTCGTACTGTTGGCACGCCCCGAACTGGTCAAGGATGCTGTCACGGTCCGTGTCCGTTACCTGGTGGACGTGAGCGGCAGCGTTGGGCTTTTCGGGATCAAGAAGTGCCGATAACCTCGCTATCCACCCTTTGGCCTTTTCTTTGTTGCATTGCCTTTTTCTTTCTTCGGAATCTCGATTTTGAGCTAGAAGCAAATGATAATGCTTTATGTTTACTGTTATCGTGTCGAAGCCCGTGTTAACCTCGGTAGCCGGTCTGTGGTATAATGAGTGCTAGAGAATAGTTTAGTCAAACTTACATCCTCCGGTCCGGTCATCAAACATGGGACTTCCTGCGTAGAGCTGATACAAGCTGTTGTAAAAGTTCACCTGAAGGATCTTTTGTCGCTCTATGTCTTGTGTCTCTGAGCTCTGAAGTGCCAGGGGCCTTATTTTCGTCAATTCCTTGACGTCTTCTCGCAAGGACTCTAGTAAATCCTCAATGCCTGTGATGGAGCGCGTCGAGCGGTTTAGCGAGGCTGTATCGGTGTTGGAAAAGGCACAACTTACCTTGCATTTCCGCTCTTGATTCCTTGCGGGCTTCAAGTGCGAGCTGTAGATTACTCTCCGCAACCCATCTGGTTCTGGCTAGATTCTCGTTCATTTTCCCAACCCTCTTGTGCAAGCATATATCAACCTGAATCTTGAAGCTCTCAATTGCTTCTTCAACGGCAGCGATAGAATCATTGATATGACTGGCATGAGCGCTGCCTTTCATGAGCAATGATAACCCCTTTTCTGGGAATCAATAGCAATACGGTTAGCGTTGGAAGACTCGAGTGAGGGAGGGAAAGCTGATTGTTGGCTGCTGTGGTCCCCAGACACTTTCAGGGCTACTCACTTGGAAGGCTCCTAGTCAGCTCCTCGACGATAGCAAAAAGAAGATCGAAGACAGCGACGCGCACGGAATCCGCTCGCATCTGCAGCTCTGGGTCTCCCCATTTTACGTCTTCTCTTGTGGTCACATAGGCGCTGAGCAACTCGTTGACCTCGATGATCTTCTTGGGGATCTCGGCCACAGCATCATATATATCGCTGCGTAGCTTTTCTGCTCGCTCGATCGCACCTAGGATTATCGTCAACCCGCCAGAGATGACCGATCCATACGCGTCGGTTGGAGCAAAAGATAGAACCATCTTGATGGCACCGCTGTTCTCGCTAGTGAACCTGAAGCATCGACGGACCAAGCTCGAGAAGCTCCTTGGCTTATCCCCGCAGCGATGCTTCTGCTCGATGCGCTTTACAATGTCCAGGACATCACCGAGGCGATATTCCTCGAGAGACTTCTGCTGAATGTTCAGCCCCTTGTCAAGCCCGTGAATCTTCTTGCTAAACTCGACAAGCCGCGCTTGAAGTGCCGCTGCCTTCTCCTGCGACTTGGCATGGTAGTCGATTTTGACGACCTCCTCGCTCGCTACGAATTTATCGATTTCCGAAACGTATTGTGGCGCCGGAATGCCATCGTCAAACAGCTCAGGACTGAGCGCTACACCAGCCCGCGTCTCTAGGTATTCTGCGGCGCTGTTGCAGAGAACCCGCGGGCGCATGACGGTCGAAAAGTCCTGTGCCATGGCTCCTGTGCTTGTGTCTCGGCCGATTGCATCGTCAGAGCCGAGATGAGCGGCTCGATGGCTGCGGATCAAGATATAGACCGGGCCGTTCTATGCGCGTAAGCTGGGCCAAGATTGAGTCACTATGCTGTCAAATGCTCCACTCATTCCTGCAGGCTTATGCAGGTAAGCAATATTATATGAGCCCATGCACCTTGGGTTCGTTGAGGGCCGTCTCGCGTTCCTACAAGCTCCTCTATTGGATGTTTTTCCCTCACCAAGTGTTAGTCCCGGAGGGTCCCTTGATCGACCAGCCCCAAAATGGGCGAATAGCCCTTGTCCGTTGTCCCCCCCCCCCCC
>JARHUK010005150.1:6371-27056 GCA_031001725.1 Pseudopyricularia javanii | reverse complement strand
GAGGTCGCCAACACGCACACGTGGCTTTGCGTTTGATGATGACCTTGGCTGCTGACTGTTAGTATCTGTCATACGAAAAAACACCCTGGGGCAAATGAAGAAGGAACCTTGTTAATATTGATGCCCCTTCACCGAGCGGACTGGCTACAAATCACGGTGAGCGTAGCCGATATCATCATAAGGTCATACTAAGCCATACAATACAGCCTGTAAGTTCACCCGCAGACAACTCGCTGGGCTAGACCCCGCCATTTCAGATTCCCGGGGTGTGACTATCTCTCGGCACTGGGAGCCAACCCGATCTAAGGAGGGGCAAATGTGCGTGTGTAGGTATTTGTGTGTGTCCATACACTATGCCCATCACCATCTGCACTACACCAGTCTAGTGCTAGATTCCTAGACAGTTGCCTATGATAACCTTGTTGTTTCGACATTCTATGTAAGCATGCATGACACCGCCAGTCTACTTTAAATACAAAATACACGCTGGTTTGCAAACAACCGGTGCTACCCGCCCGACTGCCTATCCACATCTGTACCTGGTAGAGAGATAGTTGGACAGGCCAGTACCGATATGCTTGTCGCAAATGTTCCCGGAACAGCACACCCCTCCAACGCCTTCGACCTCGAAATACAACCGCTGCTAAAAACTTCAAAGCTCGTTGCTTAGTCGGTTAGGCCGGCTTGCTTGACTAGCGAGTAGAACTGTCCCTTCTTCGCAATCAGCTCCTGCGGCGGCCCGTACTCGGCCACCTCGCCCTTGTCCAGCACGACCACCTTGTCGCTGTCCAGGATCGTGTTGATGCGGTGCGCCACGGTGATGATGGTCCTGTGCGCAAACTGCGATGACCGCAGCGTGGTCTGCAGTAGCGCATCTGTCTGTACGTCAACGGCAGCCGTCGCCTCGTCCAGCACGAGAATGTTTGAGGGGGTGAGCATAGCACGCGCCAACGAGACGAGCTGCCTTTGGCCCTGCGACAGGTTGGAGCCTGTGTTTCCACACGAAAATAAACATGGTTAGCATGCTTTCTTTTGTCGCCTTGATCACAAAAGCCACGGCGGGAGAACCAATGATGCGGGATTTTTGGGTGGCGTCGGACAGTACACCAATGCGTGCGTTGATTCAATGAGGAGCGTGGGAGCGAGGGGAACGAGCCGATTGGATAGTGCGGCGAGCAATCTCGTGTAGATCATGATTTGAACCGATGCAAAGCGACCGGAAAGGAAAGAAGAGACAGCGCATCCAGTGGTTGCGTTTCATAGACTTACCTCCTTCATTAATCTTGGCCTCTAGACCACCATCCATGCTGGACACATGGTCCTTTAGGCGGGCGTGCTCTGTAACAGCAAAACGTTAGAGGGCTTGATTCACAAAGTTGTTGATGGGATAACGGATTGGGGGAAAATCAAATCTTGAGCAGCGGCATTTCATGACAAATGTTGCAGGGACACAGATACGGATCGGGGCGTAAAAGAAATATCCAGAAGGCCTGTCAAGTAAAATCATGCAAGGTGCGGTTGCAACAAAAATTCATCTCGAAGGGTCAAACAGCAAGGGATAGAACTCACCAAGCACACTCCACAGCTCCGTGTCGTCGTGTACGTGTCCTGGGTCGAGATTGTCGCGGATCGTGCCTTCAAAGAGAGCCGCGTCTTGAGGAATAATTGCCAGGCGTCGGCGAAGATCAAGCAGCCCAATTTCCGACGTGTTCACATTGTCGATGGCGATGTGACCGCTGTCTGCCTCGATGATGCGGAAAAGGGCCAGGGTTAGCGATGATTTTCCTGCTCCTGTCCGGCCAACAACACCGATCTTCTCGTGCGACTTGATGTCGAGGCTGATATTCTTGAGCACCAAGTCCAGTCCGGCCCGATAGCGAGTGCTGTAGTTGACAAACTCGACAGAACCATCGGCCGGCCAGCTGACCGGCGGTCGGTTGCGGTGAACAATCTCAGGGGCCTCGCTGGGCAGGCTCGCGTACTCGAGCACACGCTCGACCGAGACAATATTAGTCTCGACCTCGACTGACTGACGCACAATCCAGTTGAGCGACGTGGTTATCTGGAGAGCATATGACATCGCCAGACCAACCATGCCGGCACCAAGCGGATATCCGAATGATACGTAGGTGACAGAGAAGCTGGCGGCCGCGAGGATGACAAGTGCCCCGATAAACTCGAGACGGATGGCCAACCAGCGGTTGGCACTGATCGAGGGGAAATAGGCCCGCAGGTTGGCATCGACGCGCCACTCGCTCTCCAACTCAAACCTGGCCTGCTGCCGGAAAGCTCGGATTGTGGCGATACCTCCAAGCGTCTCCTGGAAGTGCGCATAGATGGGACTGCGGCTAACGCTGTCCAGCCGCTTGAGTTCACGCGAAGTCCGCAGGTAGTACCGCTGAATCCAGTAGTACATGAAGGCGAGTGGGACAATGAGAGCGACGAACGGGGGAGTAGCGACCGAGATGACGACCAGTGTGAAGCAGGATTTAGCCAGGTTGACGAACAACATGTTGAACGTGCGGGCAAGCACCTCGTCCACGCGGTAGATGTCACTGAAATTGGAAGCAGTTGCCATTAGAATCAAGTCAATCTATCTTATTTGTTGGGTTTCGCCGCCAAGGCTAGTAGAAGTGGCCGAAAGGAACGTGGCGAGACTTACCTAGAAAATCGGTTCAATATCCTGCCTGCGGGCGTAACATCGAAGAAAGACATGGGGGATCGGAAAATAGCTGTTGCCATGCGTTCGTGAAGTATCCTTGACGCCTATATCATGCAGAGTCACTGTGTCAGATCTGGCCTTGATCGTATTGCGCCAACAATTATGTGTAGAGCAGGGAGTAGCTTACCTCGATAGAGCAGAAAATCCACTGGATGAGCGTTTGGATGAGGGTAAGGAGCGAGGATCCAAGACCGAAAGCGAAGTAGATGCCGATGAACTTGCCCACAGACAAGTTCCGGCCCGCCTTAGAATTCTCTTCGCTCCAGTGCTTGAGCCAGACATTGCCACCGACACTCACTGTCTGTGCAGTAAGCAGGGACAACAGGTAAATACCAACAGCAACAAGGTTGGCGGTCTTGGCATATTCGATATAGACGTTCCATTTCACCTTGCCCTGCTCCGAGTGTTCCTTGGCCTGCTTTGTCCTGCTTCCAGTGGCCTCCTCGTCGGTCAGCTTGCCGCGCGCCCCCCTGAAGCTCGCAGTGCTTGGTCTCCTGAGGGTAGCCATGCTGTTCTGCCTGGGCTTCTGTGTCGAAGAGCCCGCTGGTTTGATGGCCTCCAGGGTCACACTGGCTTCCTGTGCCTGTTCTATGTCGTCCTTGGTCTGGCTGGCAGTCGTACCATCAATCATAGTAGACGTTTCACTGTTGGAACCGCTTGCTGAGGGTGAGACGCTACGATCATTCTTGCCGATCGTCTTGACAAGCTCAGAAACCAAGCCCTTCATAGCCATGAGCTGGGTGTAAGTGCCCTTTTCGACAACCTCGCCGTCGCGGAGCATGCAGATGTAGTCGGATTCGAGGAGAACAGGGATCGAGTTTGTGGCCAAGATGCGAGTCTTGGTTTTCAGGAGTCCGTTAGGGCCAAGAACATTGTCGATGATGTGTCGGCCAACGTGAGAGTCAACGGCCGACAAGCAATCGTCGAGCAAGTAAACGTCTGCTCTGGCGTAGACCGCGCGCGCGAGGGCAACCCTGGCCTTTTGGCCTCCACTGAGAGAGATTCCGCGTTCGCCAACAACCGTTTCGTCGCCGTCGGGCAGGACTGCAAAGTCATCCACGAGCGCGCAAGCCTTGATGGTCTGCTCGTAAAAGTTCGAGTCGTATCGGTAACCGAAAACGATGTTTTCCTTGACTGTCGCATTCATGATCCAGGACTGTTGGGCGACGTATGCGACAGAGCCATGGAGTTCGACATGGCCCTTCACTTTCCAAAGATCACCCATGATGGATTGCAGGAACGAAGACTTGCCCGCGCCGACCTTGCCTACAATGCATGCCAGGTCTCCTTTGCTGGCCGTGAAGTTGATATCCCGGAGCACGTGTTTGTCTTCGTGGCGGTTCCAGGAGAATGTTCCATCTCGGACGACTACCGTATCCTCTCCAAGTTCCTCGACAGCTGGGTAGGCGATCGTAGCATCAGGCTGAGTCTCCTCAGCAGTCAGGTACGAGGTCAATCGGGTTACGGCAACTGTAGCCTCGATGACCGAAGTGATAACCATGGGCAGCATGGCAAGCGGGAAGGTAAGCAGGTTAAAGAGGGCAAGAGCCGGGAAGACGATGTCTGTCGTCAAGGGTCGATCTTGGGTCAGGACGAAGACGGTAAACGTCAAGCAGGATACGAGGAACGGCGAGGTGTTCCACGTGAAGTTGGCCAAAGCCTGTCCTGCTCCAATCCTCCTAAGGTTCTTCAACTCGAGGTCATTCCTGACGTAGTTAAGCTTGTTCATGAAGGCAGACCCCCAGGCATACAGCTTGATGCTCTTCATGTTGTTGATGATCTCGGCGATCAGTCGACTCCTGGCGTCCTTGTTCTTCATCTGGGTCTTTTGGAGGCCTTTCATATATCGCGCAATGATGCCATTGATGGGAATCATAATGATCATAACACCAACACCTGCCAGCATTGACCAGCCAACCAATTGGTACAGCGACAGCATGCAGATGAATATTTGGAAAGGAGCAGACCACAACTGCTGGCCGAATTGGGTTAGGTCTTGTAGCCTTTGAGCGTCAACAGCCATGTAATTGACAATATCTCCGGTGGTTTTCGAGGACCGGCCTTTTAAATCGCGTTAGCATGAGTCCTAAAATGGGTAAATCGACAGTACAACAAGTATCCGTGCAGCAAACACAAGGCGACGCTCATTGTGCTCACTCGAGTAGGAGCAGACCACTTACCCTCATTTGAAAGCTTAAGAGATTTCCGGTAAATCGCGGATGTCAGACCACCCTTGATGCGCATGCCGGAGACAAATGCTGCTTGGAAATATTGGTGCTGGAGTCATGTTAGCAGCTTGATAGACAGTAGTCTCAAGTCGTACACAAGTGAACAAAGCTTACGATCATGGCTGTCTGGAAGGTAGCAACACCAAACATGGCGATTGCAATGGCAGCCCCCTTGATGATGGGCTCGTGGTCTCTAGACGAGAACTCGTACGACTCAATGAATGAGAGAAGGTACCTCAATAACTGAGGCTGGGCAAAGGCGGAGAGATCATTGCCCAACTTGAAAAGAGCCGCGACAGCATAAGGGCCACCATATGCTTTGAAAATGGCCAACCAAAGTGAGGGGCCATTTTCACGCTTTAGTTGGTCCTGCCAAGCGGTCTCGAATGCACCTCCAGAGGCTTTGGACGAGTCCTGGTTCCCAAGAGGCCACAGGTCCTCCTCAGTGATGTAGTTTGTAAATCCGAACTTCATCATGGGCGTCATCCACGAGAAGGTAAGCTGCGAGAATACAGTTGCATACTCGGACGGCGACTCCTCATCATCGGCGATGGCACTGTACAGACTCCGCTTCTTCGGCCACAGCCACTCGACCAGGAAGTCGAGCGCGGCGAGGCCAAAGCCTACAGAGTAGACTACAAAGTAGGTAGGGTCGGAGTCATATACCTGTTGCGAAATGAGGGATCGAAGCTTAACCGCTAGGGATATGAGAAGAAACAGCCAGTACAATAGGACCACGCCATTGGCGTTGCGCTGGCGATCGTTCTCAACCCATTGTATGGCGAAAACTACCAAAAGGGATAGCACCGTGAGTGCAGTTGCCCAAACTCTGAAGTCTCCGTAAGCGATGCTTCCATAGCTAATAATCTGAAGGACGAGCTGGACGAGGAAATCGGCGATAACAAGGACCAAAACAGCCTAGGTACGAGGAATTGTTAGCAGACGGAACGCAGCAAACACTTCTCAAGCTCAAGTCCCGAGCTTACCTGCTTGGTCCAAAACTGTAGGCCCTTGGACACAGGCGTAGGTTCCTTCTTTTTCAACAACCACCACAGGGCCGCAGGTCCAAAGACAAGGCCAAACAACGCTACTGACGCCATCCAGACGTCGATAAAGCATGGTGTAAAGTCGTATCGGTACGGGCTCAGCGGGCCCCATCCCTCGGCATTACCGCAAAGAGGCTGTTTCGCTTGGGTGGTTGCGGTGAGATATCCGTGGCCAAGATCGAGTAGAGGTCTATAGCCGGAAAAGGAGCCGGTCTGGGCCATCACCCTTTGGGCGACATCGTCGTCGAAGTTCATGGCGCCTGCTGGTTGAAATGGGTAGTTCTATAGTCTTGACATCGGGTGCGGTTCGGATTGGGCGCAATGGGCCGAAGCTGGTTCTTTTACTTTCTTTCGTTTCTGGGGTCGGAGTCGCGGTTGCCTGAACCGAAGCACGGTGGTGCTTGCTCGGATGCGGCTCGACTCGACTCGGCTCGGCCGGGATGTGGCGAAGAGATTTTGAGGCCGTTTGCTACCGTGATCTAAAACGAGGGTGCTAGACTGGTCTATCTGTTCTTTGTTGTTGCGGAAGGCGTGCGTGTGCCTGGTGTTTGAGAGTCTTGTCCGGCTAGGATGCTGATAAATGTCATGAAGGTGGAACGTGGGACGAATAACCTGGGACGGATACACATTCTGGCGTAGGCTCCACTCGCTACGGGCACTGCAAAGATAAAGCTGAATCAAGCTCTTTTCGCGGCTACAAGCTAACGGCGCCGAGCTTGCCTGCAACTGCAGAGTGCATACCGGGGTGGGTCGGAGACTCCACACTGTGATTCGTAAGCAATGAAGTTTTGCGCTGTGAGTACTAGCTAGCATTGTCGTTACCCCTTGCTGCGAGCATTCGTCGCTTGATTTAGTCGTTCTAGTTGGTTCTATGACGGCGTAGTCGCAAGCGCCCTTTTTTTCTCTCTCTTTTTCTATTTGTGGCTTCAAAGTAAATTGGATATACTATTACTATAGCATGGCACCTCGTGGACAAGGCGATGACACCCATATTCATCCGACCTGATATTATACTAATATGTACTATCTACCCCACACTGAGTTCCTGAGCTACCCTGCCGGTGACACAGAAAACACCTGCATTACGGCGGGGTTTTTTCGCGGTCGGTGACGTTAATCGGAGTTGCTCCGATCCACTCAGTTTATGAATTACGCTCACTGGTATTGGTTTTCCAAGAGCCTCAATTTTCATGCCGAACCAAGCCGCTACTACCATTGTCCTAGTTCTTTTCCTGGCCGTTGCGTTCTTCCCCTCTCTCTTCAACTACGTTTTCTGTACGCTGCCGCTAGCTCTTCTTACCGGAAACATCGCGCGTCTGACGGCTCCGTCATCGGCCCAGCACCCCTTCTCTTACACATCCCCGCCATCCGCCAGAATGAGCTGGTCCCAGAAACAGTTTACGCTGCCTGCGCGTTCACGGGGCTCGTACCTTATCACCGACACGGTGGTCAAGGAGGTCCCCGAGATTAAGAACTACAAGGTCGGCCTGCTCAACCTGTTTGTGCAGCACACCAGCTGCGCCCTGTCGCTGAATGAGAACTGGGACGAGGATGTCCGCGAGGACATGAGCAATGCGCTCGACCGTATCGCGCCCGCCGCCGGGCCCAAGGGCGAATCGCTGTACCTGCACAGCGCTGAAGGTCCGGATGATATGCCGGTGCGTCTGACTCGCCATGTCATACTCCCAAATGCAGTCGCCCTCTGTTTGAGACAGTGGTTCAATAAGATATAGGTTTTACTGACTTGTGTTGCCTGGTCCCCCTATGGCTCTTGGTCCTTGTTCATGACAAAGGCTCATATAAAATCGGCGCTGATTGGCGCGTCTGTTACGATACCCATCTCCAACGGCAAGCTGGCGACAGGAACCTGGCAAGGAATTTGGTGCGTCCCGTTACACTTGCTCCCTCCCTCATGTCTCCTCGATGTAAACGGGCTTTCCGGGGACCTGAGAACTATTGGACTCTAACCAGACATATTTCCAAACCAACAGGTACCTTGAATTTAGGTACGCAATATGCAGCCCTCTCAATGGCATCGCTTGGACAATGATCTTGATCACTAACTCAGAATTTAAATGGCTTTTAGAGCTGCTAAACACCAGCGTAAGATCGTTGCCACGATCCAGGGCGAGAAGATGTAGTCTCATAAAACACAAAATCAATATAAGCTCGGAAGTTTCAATTTTTTTTTGTCTTATTCAATCTTGTTGCCTGCTGCCCACTTTACGAGGAGCATACCTTCTTTCTGATCTCTATTGTCTTAGGCATTCTGGTATGACAACGTGTGACATAGCAAGCCAGGGTGCCCTTTGTCCATAACTCCCAACGCCTTTCCTATCCGGGTTCTGAGCTTCAAGTTGTTTCAGTAGGGAGAAGCTTTACCACGGCAAGAGCCGTGTGCTCTTCTATATGCCGTGGGAAACCTCTTGTCGATTCGATTATTATGCGAAGGCTGCTTTAGTGTGCACCATTCTCCTGCTTCATATCCACATCGTCGCCACCGGCGAGAACCTTGGTCTTGGGCACATGCTGATCGCCTTCGCCGGGACCGCCGCCTGGTGTTTGCGCCACCACGTTGCCTTGCTCGTCGACAAACTCAAAGTTATACTTGCTTAGGAGGTGGGGAATGGCGGAAAGTTGAGGGCCGTAGCGGGCGGAGTTGTCGTATAGCTCAAACAGAGGGACTGCGAGGAGCTTCATGTTCTTGGGGACACTAAGGACCTCTGCGGTCGGGCGAGACACATTAGCTCAAAACATGGTCTGGAACTGCGCCTTTCGACGACTCGCAAGGACATACTAGAGTTTGGCAGCTGGATGAAATAGAGCTTCTTGCATTCCTTGGGTCGCGTGACATGCGCCGGGACGAACGGGTACATGAAGGTCTCGAAGTTGGGCCGCCACCACTGCGCAAGACAGTCGCCGATCTGCCAATCGCCTGCCTCCTCGCCCTCTCCCAGCCGGCCCACGGGCGCCAGGCGCTCGTCCAGCCTTGCCTTGAAACCGTTCACCTCGTCGTCCTCGGGCCTCAGATAGTCGCCCGGAAGCTTGAAGAAGGCGTTTGCGATCTGTAGCATGAGGATGTGCGGGTGGTTGTGCTCGTGGCAGACGAGGATGCCCTCGCAGGTGCGGCGCATGCCGTGAGCGTTGTAGTGCTCCTCCAGGCGCTTCAGGCGCGCCAGCACCGAAGGGTCCTCCTCCGGCTGCGTCTCTTTGACGCCGAACGTGTAGTTGGATAGCGGGTAGAGGCGGATGGTCTCGGGCTGGTTTGCGTTGAAGGAGAGTGGTATTATGGGCGGTTGCCCAGACTGCAGAGCTGTTGTGGTGATGGTGGACATTGTGATGGATGCAGAGGCGCGCGGTTCGCGTCGTGCGGGCGGGCGGATGAGGTGAGGTTGGGCGTTGGTGAACAAGATGGCCCAGATTGTGTTCAAGCCTGGAGCTTGAATGGCGATCCAATTCTACCGATGTTTAGCGGCTGGGGAATGGCAAGGTTCCAAGCTGGAGGTGTGGAAGGCTAGCGCTAGGCTATATACGGAAGGCGGTGGACAGCACATGCTGCTGAGACCCTAACCCTGATCTGAGACCCATGATACTAAACTGGTCGGATGGAGAGAGAGAGATGTAATTAGCACCAGCACGTCGGTTGAGGTTGTACATACACGTTGTGGAGAAGTTCAGATAATTATTTTCAACTTTCATTTATTCTACATCATTATCTTTTATCCCAGATATTGCCAAGTTGTTGCAACTATTTGTCCAACAAGCTTCCAGATTGCCATCGCTTAGCTGGCCCTGTCCAGTCGCCCGCCTACAATCCAACATGACGACTCTTTTGACAACACATTTTTGCTCAATTATATCTCAGTCGCGGGGGCGGTCTTCTCAACCCTGCGCACGATGTCGTCGATCTCAGGCTTGAGCGCGTCGGCCTTCTCCTGCGAGAACTCGCGAGCGCTAACCTTGTGCTCGAACAGCAGGTCGATCTCCGTGTACGTCAGGCCAAAGGGCTCCGGCAGACGGAAGAAGACCCAGAGAAGGAACAGAAGGTCGATGCCGGCCCAGAAGAAACCGGCCTTGGCACCCCAGTTCCAGTCGTTCTTGCCGACCATCGGGGGCATCAGGGCGTTGGTGACGAAGCCGGCAGTGTTGTAGGCCGCGCGGGCGAGGGCGACCGTCTTAACTCGGTTGCGGGTCGACGGGATCTCTGCCACAAGAGTGTAGCAGGATGGGCCGACACTGAGCTGGAAAAGGAACAGCATCAGGATGATGAGCGATCCAATGCCCCAGCCCAGACGCTCCTTCTCATCCTCGCCCGTCGGGATGCCCATGAACCCGATGATCATGAGGATGACGAACATGGCGCTGAGTCCGTAGAGGTACAGCGAGCGACGGCCGATGTAGTTCATGATCCACCAAGCGAGCAGACATCCGAGCAGACCAATGCAGTTCTCAACAAGACCCATGGTGAAGGCGTTGTCGGTGCTCATGCCGGCGTTGATCAGGAACTGGATTCCGTACGACATAAAGGGAACGCCGCAGAAGCTCTGCGTCAGCCAGACCATGCAGGCAATCTCAGTACGTCGGAGGTCGACGCCCCGGAAGCAGTCCCAGTAGTTGCCACCGGTCGACATCTCCATCTCAAGCTGGTTCGTAGCCTTCATCATCTCCATGTGGGCGTCCAGGTCGAAGTGAACACCGCTCTCAGGGCTGGTAAGGCGCTGGACAGCCTTCCTCGCCTCGTCGTACCGACCCTTGCGAACGAGCCACCAAGGCGACTCGGGAACAAAGATGGCGGCGATAATGATGGGACCGGGCCAGATCCATTGCAGGGCAAATGCTGGAATATCACAAGTCAGCACGCGGCTCCCGGGTTGCTATTGCTAGACTGAAAAGGGAACAGGGACTCACGAATTCTGTAACCCCACTCGTCGGTCCGTTGCATAAGACCCTTGAGCATGCCTTTTGCCAAGATACCACCGACGACCCAGCAGATGTTGACGTCTACCATGAAGGTTAGTTGCTGCTGGTGGATAGAGCGCCTCAATTTAACACTTACAGGACGTCATGTACTGCCTAAGCTTGGTAGGGCACAGATCAGCGGCATAGGTGACGGCGAGTGTCTGGAAAATACCCCAGGGCAAACCCTGAACGAGAGCACCAGCAAGGAACATGGGCAGCCCGGTCGAGAAGAATGGAATGAAGATTCCACCAGTCATCACGATCATGGCGCCGATCATCGTCTTCCGGTACCCGATCCATTCTGTCACGTAGCCGTTGATAAAAAGACCAATGATGGAACCGGCTTGCACACCATTGTTGATGATGGTCTGCCACCTCGCCGAGACGAGTAGCCCTCCATCCGGGTCAACCTCGTCTCCGAATCTGTTCTTGAAAGCCGGGAACGGGTAAAAGTTGCTCATGAGGTTGAGGTCGTAAGCCTGCGGCAGCAGCAGATATTAGCCTGGACAGATCCTCAACCGACGTGCAAGCTGTTAGTCGGATCACTGATTACTGACCTCCATGATAATGGCCAGCGAAAGCATGAACGAGAAGAAGATGGCCTTGGGCCAGAAGCGGAAAGTGTCTCTCATGCTCATCTCACGCTCGATTTGCATGGCAGTGGCCGCCTCACCAGCACCGGCAGTTGCCATAGGGGCAGCCACATGGGCGGCGGTAGCCTCCACCGGCACGTCGGACTTCTTCTCCTCAGACATTGAGCCGGCTGTCGTCTTGCTTCTGTCTGTGAAAGGATGAGGATGTGATAACAAGGACGAAGCCAGAGGGACAAGCTGGATGGGGGCTACGCCTGCATTAATATTCTCACCGTCGAAGCGAGTAGGGAGAATGGGTTACATTCCCAAGCTAAGGGGGGTGGGTCTGACAGGCCTCTAATTCCCCAAAAACACAAGCACTCACGCGGCATGCCCTCGGGTCAACTGTCCGGACTTGTGGGCGTTGTTCGTTCACTCGTAAATTGGTCTTTTTCTTCACATGGTTGACCAGGGTATATCCCCATGGCGAGATGGGTGCCCCACGGGGTCCCCCATTTCTGGGGCAGGTTACCATTCGGCCTAAGCTCCTGAGTCGAGACCAACCGTCTGGGGCCCGGATTCCTGAGGGCACACAATCGCGCGGCCCCATGGTTAACACCGCGAAGCACAACCCCAGGTTAGATGAGGGGACTCGGCAGAAACCTTGGCACTATTCTCCTCATGCACTCCTCATGCCTTCCCCTCCATTGGATTTCCCCAAAGTAATATACATAGGCGGAGAAACTTTCGGAAGTGCAGTCTTTGCAGCATGGCTTCCAACCGCGTCTCCTCGTGAGGAGTGCACCGTCTCAGGCAATCAACCCATCGTGGTGTGGTACCCTGGGCACCGGCGGGGTTGAAACACGGACCTATTCCCCGATTCGACACCAGAACCGCGTCTCGGTGTTCACGTGCTAACAGTTTTCGATATTTACAGAAAATTTGAACTCGCCTTGGCTGATCGGCTGGACCTCCGGCGTTAGGAATACAAATATTACGGGCTATTTTTGATGGGTCCTGTTCCGACGAGTGCTACTCTCTGTGCCAGGGCAAGGGCCCAGAGGAGCGGTAGCCGGCGACTTGGTTGCCATTCTCCCCCGATACAGTGGCAACAATATCCTGATTCATCTTGTTATGACTTGCAAAAACTCACAGTGCCAAGCCTAGTAATGGAGCAGGCATACCTGGTTCAGAATAGTTGTGGATAGACGGACATGTGCTGACCGCTTCATAGTCGATGGCTCCACAACCCACAGCTTTGCGATTTCTCCTCACAAAAGATGAATATTAACCAGACTGATGGGATGAGAACGAAGTAGACCGGTTCACTGTTCAGTTCGAAAGATACAGAGCTGGAGATATTTGGTTACTGTCTTATATATCACTGTTGAAACCATGACATCCCGCCGCACAACCTTTCAATGCGCAGCTGCTGCAACCCTGCTCCTGGCAGCCTTGCCGGTGAGCGCCGTCAATAACGGCCTGGCAATTACGCCACCCATGGGATGGGTAAGTGCAGTCAGCCCCCGACCACCCTTGCTCGAGCCGAAAAAAGTAACAATTTCACTAATCCCTACCAGAACAATTGGAACGCTTTCGGATGTGACGTATCAGAGCACCTACTGCTCAGCACCGGCGACGCGGTCGTGAACCTGGGCCTGCGTGATCTCGGTTACAACCGTGTCGTCCTGGACGACTGCTGGCAACACCCCGATGGCCGGGGCTCGGACGGCAACCTCCGGCCCAACCTGGACAAGTTCCCGCGGGGGATGAAGGCCATCTCGGACGACCTGCACTCGCAGAACCTCAAGTTCGGCATGTACTCGACCTCGGGTGAGATGACGTGCGCGCGGTTCGTCGCGTCGCTCGACCACGAGGTCGAGGACGCCGCCACGTTCGCCTCGTGGGGCGTCGACTTCCTCAAGTACGACAACTGCTACAACATGGGCCGGATCGGGTCGGTGGTGGGCACCTTCAACCGCTTCAAGGTCATGGCGGACGCGCTCAACGCGACGGGCCGCCCGATCGAGTACAGCCTCTGTAACTGGGGCGAGGACTACGTGCACACGTGGGGCATGTCGATTGCCAACGCCTGGCGCATCAGCGGCGACATCTACGACAGCTTCACACGGCCCGACGACCTGTGCAGCTGCAACAGCCCGCACGACCCCCTGTGCGTGGCTCCGGGGACACAGTGCTCGGTTCTCTTCATTCTCAACAAGATCGCGCCGTTTGCCGACAAGAGCATCCCGGGAGGCTGGAGCGACCTCGACATGCTCGAGGTCGGCATGGGAGGCATGACGCGGGAGGAGCAGCGCGCCCACTTTGCCATGTGGGCCGCGCTCAAGTCGCCGCTCGTGCTGGGCAACGACCTGCGTGAGATGCCGGCCGAAGCGCTAGCCATCGTCACCAACCCGGCCGTCATCGCGCTGAACCAGGACCCGCACGGCCGCAGCGTGCTCCGCGTCAAGAGGACGGTGGGCGGTCCGGAGCTGGAAGCCGACGAGTTCGGCGCCCAGGAGACCCACATCTGGAGCGGCAGGCTGCAGAACGGCGACCAGGCCGTGATCCTGGTCAACGCGGCAGGCAACGACGTCGAAATGACGGCCAGCCTCAACGACATCTTTGTGGCCGACGGCCCTGGCGGCTCGGCGCCACAGACCAAGTCGGCGTGGGCGATTCACGACCTGATCGCGGGCGAGATGCCCGTCGAGACCGCCCAGGCCCTGCTCGATGCTGCCGGGGACCAGGCCAAGGCCGCGGCCGTCCTGAAGAAGGCGAACTGGTACAACGCCACCGAGACGCCGTACGACGTCGGGCTCGAGAAGGAGGACCCCAGGCTGTTCGGCAAGAAGATTGGGCAGGTCGAGGCAAAGGGCGCCATCAAGGTGCTGGTCCCCAGCCACTCCTCCAAGGTCTATCGCCTCAGGAGAATCGCAAAGGCCGGCGAGACGTTCAAGCACAAGAGCCACGACAGGACTCAGCGGGTCGTCAAGGAGGAGCTGTAAGCGGTGGTCCTGGTGACCATCTGACCTCGCTGACGACAGTCAGTACCCAACTCGGCGGTCGCAAGTGGGACGCTTTCGGACGACGTAGGATGACGAGGACGAGTCACGAATTGGCCAGTGCTTTGGGTCCCCTGGGAATGGGATGGATGGGTGGATATGAAAGTTTTCTTGGGATCGGACAGGGCCCATGCCTGTATACTGCAGGATTTTCACCTTTGGGAAGTTGGTGGCATTTATTTGCTCGGGGAATCAAAATTGCAGATGGGTAGGCCGATAAGACAAAGGCGGTATAGCCTCTCTGTGACATTGGGACATAGGAGTAATTACCCCCGTCGTGATTCTAGGCTGATGGATGGCTGTCTATGTATATAGCTGGTACAAAGTACCTACCTAATCTTCATCCCATTTTGGGCCAGTCCCTTTCCTGCCTCGTGATCCCAATGCTCCTGCTGCCGTCGATGGCCAAAGATGCACAAATCGGCGATGACGTTCGGATGGATGGATGGATGGATGGATGGAGATGAAGGGCCCCCGACATGGAGAGGATGGATTTCGTGTTTGTTGTTTTTTTGCGACTGGTCTGTCGTGGCAAGGTCAATCAATCAATCCATTAACCGATGGATTGAAAGGCTGGAACGTGATCGGTTTCCCCGGCCACACACTTGGGAAACTAAAATTAGTCGCTAGAGCAGGAAAAAAAAACAAATAAAGAAAAGAAGAAGAAGACAAGATGAGATGCCCGCATTGCATTCAGCAATCTCCATTGTGGCCGTCACGCGATGGGCTGTAGTTTTAGTGGACCAGTAACTGAGCTGGCCCATCCTTGACCCCCATTTGATCGTTCTAGCCACGCACTTTGGGCACATGCAGAGGGCAAAAATCCGACCGTCGGAGCTGCCCGAACCAGGATCCGGTCGCTCTAGCTTTTTCTCGACCAGGCACACATTAGGGTACCCATGCTAGAACTACCACGTAATAACGTTACTGTCCGTCTGTGAGGGTCCGTCCCTCTCCTCACTGGGGACACATTATTATCCAGCCCAGGACGCCAAAAATCCCCGTCAGAGATGCATCTATAGGGCATTCGTATTGCCTATTTTATTTCTTTGTTTTGATCTGTTCTCCCGCCTATCGACACTGGTGCACGAGGAGCACACTCGCCCAAGTCATCCCGCTCGGCAAAAGGGGACAAAGACACGGCAAGCAAACGTCAATCATGTGCTATCGTGACGCACCTCTACTATCAAACACGGGCCTTGTCGAATCTTCGCAAACAAAGAGGCATTGACCATTCCGCAGTTGAGCAATTGGGTCGGTTGCTTCTTAACTACTTGCCCAACCTGTACCACAACGACTGTCCGTCTCCCCACCGCCACGCGAGCAGCTCCGAGAACCCGCCGCCCGCCATGGATGACTTGAACGGTGCCACAAGCCTCGTATCCGGCCTGCTGGAGAAGCTGTCCGAGCTGGATGACAGGGTAGCCGTCTACCGCAAGGAAATGGCCACCGAGTTCCAGAGGTACTCCGAAGACCTGCTCCGGGGCGTGCCCAAAGACGTCTCTGCAGAAGTCAACCGCGCCGTCGCTGCCTCCATAGACGAGGGAAGGTATCGGAGCCTCTATCCTGCCGAGGAGACAACCACATATTTACCGCCCATGTCACCAGCCATAGATCGGAAGCTGTGGGACGGTAGAGGCTCCCCGCCGCCTGTGCTGCACCACACATCCGGAGTCCCAACAACGTCGACCGCAGGGAACAGCACAATCCCGCGTGCACTCGGCTGCAATCCCAAGGCTGGCGTGTCTGAATTGCAAGCAAACGAAAAGGAGTTCCGCGGTCTTTTCACGCCTTCGTACCTGCCGCTGCTTGAAGCTGACAATAACCGAAATACCCCCGCCTCGCCGCCAGAGATTATAAGCCTCGGCTCACCGCCGCAGCAGCAGCTTGCAAAAGAAACGGAGTCGTCCAAAGTGGCTGGCCGCGGCGGGGTGGTTCCAAGGTTCCCTCCAGTGCGAAGCTTTACCGATCCGTCCGCCGATTGCGGATCAGGCGAAAGCGACAGGGATGCAAACGTGCGGCGAAGTGCTCTGCGCAGATCATCGAGCTCCAATCGAGGCAGCCCTCGAAGGGTACGCTTTGACTTTGAGGGCGAGGTGGTACTGCCCACTTCACCACCGCGGCCGCCAGTAGATGTGGTGGCGTCGTCGTCCCCGCAGGGGTCAGCCACCCAGAATTCAGTGGATGATGACTCACTAGAGGATGCCAAGTCCTCGACACCACATGCACACTCGCCCCCACAATTGTCTGCTCCAAGATCGCTTCTGTACGACGAAGACGATAGCGACCTACCGCCGCCTAAAAAGGTATCATCTTCCCAGGCGCTCAGGGCCTTGTCAAAGCTACCTCTGGAGGACCCATCGACCTGGACCGTCGTCAACCCCGACTCGGAACCAAATCTGGCTGCGGCTGAGGAACAAAGGGAAGCAGCGCAACCGAGCACCGCCCTAGCCAGCGCGGCCGCCACTAAATACGCCTCATATATCCCGTCTCCCTCCGACATTGAGGAAGTCGAAACCCAGTCAATGGGACCACCGCAACTTGGTTCTCCTTTGCAGGACATTGAAGGCTACAACGACGACTCGAGCGCCTCGGAAGACGACTTTATTTCCATGCCGATCAGACCTCTCCGGAAAAAGTCCGTTTCGCCAGATTCCCGCATGCCCGCATCTGTGCAACCGGAAATGCGGCCAGCCTTGAAAGGAAGCCCTACAACGGCCTTGGGGGCCACCAAGGCCAACGACGTTGGGGAGAACAAAGCGAACAGTAAACCAAGGACACAGCCAGCAAATGCTACCAAGGTGGAGAGTCGCGTGGCCGAGGACGATTTCGACGGGGATTTATTCGATATGGAGGATGATTCGACCGTAAAGCGGGATAGTCGGCCTTATATTGAGCATGATGACGATTCCGATCCCGAACCCGAAACAGAGGATACAACGGTTCCAGAGAGTGGAGGAATCCCCGTGGAGAAGCCACCACTATCACCCAGCCTGCCCGTTGGGTCAAAACGAAACAGTGACAGCCCAACGCCGCCAAATATCTCGGCGGGCTCATACAGGGGTCGGCCGGTTTCTTTCGATGTTGTTAAGGACCCCAGACTACTCCAGAGGGCGGCCGAGCTCGGAAATTTGCATACGTTTGTGGGTAGCATAGATGGCCGAAGCGGCGTGGACGGCGTCAACCCCAGCAGCTACCAAGGGGCCGCCAGCTTCCGCGGCAAAAACAGCCTATCCGGGTCTGCTTTCTCAGGCGCCCCTAGGAGCTTGTCCGAGAGAGCGTTCCTTGAGGATCTGGCCGAGGAGGGCAGTTCAATGCCCAAGCGATGATAGCTTGTGGTGTGTCCTCCCCGATGCCATTGGTCGGAACGCTTCAAGCAATATACCCACCCATACTTGATGTCTGCTCTGTCCACTTAAATATCGTTTTGAGTAATCACTTGTGCTCGCCGTTTTATTGATTGTAAGCGATCAAACCATGGTTTCATTGTCCGTCCTACCCAGTATTTTTAGTCAAGGGCGGGAATTTCTTGTAGCATTAGCAAAGTGTAGACCCAAAAAGCCGGGCATGTTTTTAGACGCCGACAAGGACCGAGTGTGGTGCTGGCTTAGCCCCCCGGGCTCTTACTGTAACGAAGGCGCGGTGCTTACGGTGTGAGACATGGTATAGACGCAGGAGATCGGATGACTGACAGCACCCAGCACCGGCTACCAGATGGGGAAATTCGTTTTTAGGCAGCCGTAGCATGGAGATTTTCACCACTGAACGACTATCAGTGCCTAAGAGACGGTGTTTAAAGAAGATGCTTGCGATAAATGATTTTATAAAGCAAACACGCAAGCGATGATGTCAATTGCAGTTGTTGCTTCAACCGCTACAGCACACAATCGAGAGATCCGCACCCAGACACTTCTAGAACAACCTGGCTGCTGCAAGATGAGCCTTTGAAAACTGCAGCCTTCTTTCAAAAATAGCATCACACCCGACAATGACATTGGAGTGGATTACTCTGTACTAGTAGGTGTGTGTGGCGCAATCATGGGTGAGATCCGGGGTGGGTTTATCACCCAAACAGCGCCGTTGGGTTGATTTACAGCCCACTCTGCGGCAAATCGCCAAGCCTGTTGCACCGCTCCCGACCGACTGGAGAGAAGAGCTGCTTGCGACGACAAAACTGCCGAAGGGACCTCATCGATTAAAAGAGACCAACCCTCCCCAACACCCGAACCACTTCCCAGAACGAAAAAAAAACTTGTCAGGCTTTAGCAACCCGTACCTTGCAACTCTTTCATCACCTACGACAACACGATATATTCGAACCTCGATAAACAAACCCCCCCATAGCTGCCCGAGTTTGCGACTTGAACGAAAGCCCCGCAGAGCCTGCGCGAAAGATACGACTTCGCAGCCACGACGCCAACGCCTCTCGACTCTCGGTCTGCGGATCTGAGAGAGCTGCTTTCCCGCACCGTCACCGCCGGACGCGTCCTGTTTGACGCCGCCGACCGCAGATTCCCACCGCGGCCAGCCCCAATCCAGCACTATTGCGTATACCCCGCCAAAGCAGCCCAAGAGGAGCCCAGGACCGGGGACATGGACGGCAAACGACACCTAAACTCGTTCCAGCAGCTAGAGAAGCTGGGCGAGGGAACATATGCCACCGTGAGTCTTTGCTCCGACTTTTTAATAGCGACTCTGAACTGGACATGGCCGAGCTGACATTTCCCGCTTGTTTTGCGCACCTCTACAGGTCTTCAAAGGTCGGAATAGACACACGGGGGAACTCGTCGCGCTAAAGGAGATTCACCTGGACTCAGAGGAGGGCACGCCGTCGACGGCGATCCGTGAGATTTCGCTCATGAAAGAGCTCAAGCACGAGAACATCGTCGGTCTGCACGACGTCATCCACACCGAGAACAAGCTCATGCTCGTCTTTGAGCACATGGACGGCGACCTGAAGAAGTACATGGACACCAAGGGCGACCGCGGCGCGCTGCAGCCCATGGTGATCAAGTCCTTCATGTACCAGCTGCTCAAGGGTATCGACTTTTGCCACCAGAACCGCGTCCTGCACCGCGACCTGAAGCCGCAGAACCTCCTCATCAACAACAAGGGCTCGCTCAAGCTCGGCGACTTTGGCCTCGCCCGCGCCTTTGGCATCCCCGTCAACACCTTCTCCAACGAGGTCGTGACGCTCTGGTACCGCGCCCCCGACGTGCTCCTGGGCAGCCGGACGTACAACACCAGCATAGACATATGGTCCGCCGGCTGCATCATGGCCGAGATGTTCACCGGCAGGCCCCTGTTCCCCGGGACGACCAACGAGGACCAGATCGTGCGCATCTTCCGCATCATGGGCACGCCCTCGGAGCGGACCTGGCCGGGCTTTTCGCAGTTCCCCGAGTACAAGAAGACGTTCCACACGTACGCCACGCAGGACCTCCGGCAGATCCTCCCCCAGATCGACGCCACCGGCATCGACCTCCTGGGGAGGATGCTGCAGCTCCGGCCGGAGATGCGCATCAGCGCCCACGACGCGCTCAAGCACCCGTGGTTCAACGACATCATCATGCAGCAGCACCAGCAGCAGCAACAGCAGACCATGCAGGCACAGGCGCAATCCCACCAGTCTAGGACAGGGGCTGGACAGCAGCAGCAAGCCTACTCCCAACAGCAGGTTCAACACCAGCAGCAGCAGTCCCATCCGCAACAACCACAGTCGTACGACAACTACTAGCAGCAGGTCACGCAACAGCACCAACAACCTCATCAGCAGCTACCTCGTCCCCACCATTCCCATCCACAACAGCCACAGTCATACCGGAGCTACCAGAGCTAGCTCAACGGCTGTTCGATGGTAGCTGTACGAAGCACTTGCGGCTGCTTTGAATATGAGCAAGCATGCTGGAAGTGTGGTCGGCACTGCCGTTGGTAGTATGCGCATCAAATCAGGCCGAAGCTCGAAGTGCGGACCGCTAATTTGATCTCATGTGCTGAGATGGTGTATCTGTGGCTTTGTTTTTTCTCCAGTCGCAAAAGAAGTAGTGGTTTGCATCGTATTTTTTCCTTTGTCATTTTTTTATTCGCTTGTGC